>CM044955.1:65121311-65413676 GCA_024516035.1 Bactericera cockerelli | reverse complement strand
AAGATATAAGATGTGAATTGGAAAACCAATGGCAACATAAATGGGACGCAGAAACTACCAAAGGTCAGTGGACCAAAACACTTATCAAAGATATAAAACCATGGACGAACAGAAAGCACGGAGAAGTCACTTTCGAACTGTCACAACTACTCACAGGACATGGCAACTTTGCAGCATATCTAAAAAGATTTAAAATCAAAGAGGATGACTCTTGTATATACTGTCAACAAGTAGATACGCCACTTCACACCTTTTTCCAATGTACAAGATGGCAAGCCCTAAGAGACAAATGCTGGGAAACTATAGGAGGCATACTAACAGAAGCAACTATCATCAAGGAAATGCTAAAAGACAAGAAACAGTGGGACTGTGTTAGCAACCTCATCACAGAAATCGTGCACAGAAAAAAGGCAGACACACACAGACTAGAAATAGAGAGTACAAGATCAAGGCATAACACAAACCAACAGACTCAAGGCGCAGACACAAGGCGGATCCTCACAGCAAGGAGACGCCTGACCCAACCAGGCAGCAGCAGACCACAACAACAGTTGTAAAAAAACTTTTCCTCCCCCGTATGGGGGCATTTCGAAGGACAGACGACGAGCAAACATTTGACACTTAGGCAAACAAGATGCAGAGTTGGCTTTGTTTCGACACACTAAGTGTGCCGCAAAATAAAAGATAACGCTGTCGTCTGCCTTTCGGGCTGCCCCCCCGATTAACGCCCACATGCCACTTTCCTGACTTTCCCAGTGAAACACAGACAAAGAGGTGAGGCAAGTGCAAATGTTGCTGCAAAATTTATTGAATCAAATTTGGTAATCTATAATCTAAATACCTATGTAAATGGTCTAGTATTTCAATTATACAACTAGTACTTTCTTGTGCACACTGTATAGTGTATATAATGTAAGATGCATAAGTACTCTGCTCAATAACAACGTACAAAGCAGCGTAACTCATAAGTAATTAAACATACACAAGTTAGTTACTTGAGCTTTAGCCTTACTCAGTACATATTTATTTTTACCTTTTACTTTAAAAAAGCCCAAAATAAAATAAAAAAAAAATAATAAAAAAATAAAAATAAAAATAAAATAATGCCCAACACAAAAAAAACAACAAAAGAGGCTTATAAAAAGAAAATGCCCCCGAAAAAAAAAAAAAAAAAAAACAAACAAACAAAAAAAAACAAAACAAAAACAAAAAGAGGCTTACAAAAAAAAAAATAAATACACATACTAGCTAGTAACCATTTAAAACTTATTTTCACTTTAGAATTGCTTTGTATGTACTCTATTCACAGGTACAGGGAATGGAGAAGAGACAGGCCTCCTAAGAGACCTACCTCTCACCCATCACCCACATACCCTCTCTTTCAGATCAAGTCCCACGAGAACCAATTCCAGGACAAAAGTGTTAATCCCTAGAAGCAGCTCACTGCTATTTTTTTTTTTTTTTTTTTTATAGTGCTAAAAAGTCTGAGTAATGCTAGTAAAATAACAGCAGTCAAAAGTTTAAAGTGTTTCTCTCAGAGGAAGAATAAAATAAACCATATTAATACCTATTATTGACATACTTATATAGAAACATATGAGTATAGCAACGATAGTAATAATAAAAAAAATAAAATAAAAATAAAAAAATCCATTACCTCAAGTCAACCTGACTCTACAATTAATCAATGATAATATCGAATAATGAAATAAAATATTATTGAATAAAGAATGCCAATATTGAATAACTTGTACAGCACTTGTAATCTATTTTATCTGATAAACCTGCTGTACTCACAAATTGTAAATAAACATCTGTAAATAATTCACTAATTCTCGTTGATTTCTCACTGCCCATGAACGAGACACTCCTCCGCCCGGGACAGGGCCCGAGACTCTGGTTCCGGTCTGAAGAGTGTGACTCACCAGGGCAACCCCTAGCCAAAGACAGGAGATGGTCCAGCACAGTAACACCTAAGTATTACGTGTGGTGGCCAGTCTATGTTCTCTTAAATGTTACCTGTAAATAAATGTTATTTCATGCACTTTACTTAAACAAAGCGCTGCTCAGCTAAGAGCAACACCCTGTACACAACTACACATATATTTAAAAAAGGAAGAAAAAAAAAAAAAAAAACTGATATATGCACACAGTCTATTCTGATATATGCAAATATCTAGATTTTTGCATTGGAAAAATAGGTAGATGGATGGAAATAAGGAGGAAATTATCTATTCCTTTTTTCCCCTTAAAATTTAATTATTATTATTTTTTTTTTTTTTTCTCTAAATTTCCTGAGTTGTAAATTTTGTATTTTCTATACATAAAAAAAAAAACATCCATATTTGTAAATTTGTATCCATGTATGTATGATTTCCTTGTAAAAATTATAAATAAAACTACAACTTAAGTTGTGAATATGTTTCAATAATACAGTCTATTGCTGCTGAAATTATAAAATTGAGCCCTGAAGTAATGCCACACGGCGGTTCCAGGGCATAAATAAGAAACGATAAATGAAGGGGTTTTTAGACGGTAAAAAACCTTCTCGCTGGCTCACAGGAACTTACCTACGCCGGTGTTTGATGCAAATTTTCCCCTTCTCTAAAAAAAAAAAAAAAAAAAACTATTATTATTATTATCAATCATACTTACTTCCGACACTATTATTATTATCTATCGCACTTACTTCCGACACTATTATTATTATTATTATCAATCCTACTTACTTCCGACACTATTATTATTATTATCAATCCTACTTACTTCCGACACTATTATTATTATTATCAATCCTACTTACTTCCGACACTATTATTATTATCTATCGCACTTACTTCCGACACTATTATTATTATCAATCCTACTTACTTCCGACACTATTATTATTATTATCAATCATACTTACTTCCGACACTATTATTATTATCTATCGCACTTACTTCCGACACTATTATTATTATCAATCCTACTTACTTCCGACACTATTATTATTATTATCAATCCTACTTACTTCCGACACTATTATTATTATCAATCATACTTACTTCCGACACTATTATTATTATTATCTATCCTACTTACTTCCGACACTATTATTATTATTATCAATCATACTTACTTCCGACACTATTATTATTATCAATCCTACTTACTTCCGACACTATTATTATTATTATCAATCCTACTTACTTCCGACACTATTATTATTATCAATCATACTTACTTCCGACACTATTATTATTATCAATCCTACTTACTTCCGACACTATTATTATTATTATCAATCCTACTTACTTCCGACACTATTATTATTATCAATCCTACTTACTTCCGACACTATTATTATTATCAATCCTACTTACTTCCGACACTATTATTATTATTATCAATCCTACTTACTTCCGACACTATTATTATTATCTATCGCACTTACTTCCGACACTATTATTATTATCAATCCTACTTACTTCCGACACTATTATTATTATTATCAATCCTACTTACTTCCGACACTATTATTATTATCAATCATACTTACTTCCGACACTATTATTATTATTATCTATCCTACTTACTTCCGACACTATTATTATTATCTATCGCACTTACTTCCGACACTATTATTATTATCAATCATACTTACTTCCGACACTATTATTATTATTATCTATCCTACTTACTTCCGACACTATTATTATTATTATCAATCATACTTACTTCCGACACTATTATTATTATCTATCGCACTTACTTCCGACACTATTATTATTACATAAAACGGAAGTGGTGTTGCTGGTTTCGAAAAGAGTAGTATGCAAAGAAATTGTGGTCAAAGTAGAGGGCTTGGATGTCATATCGAAAAAATCAGCCAAATATGTTGGTGTTCATTTTGGGCAAGATTTGAGTATGACAGAACACACAAAAAAAGCTGTAGAAAAAGCAGGAAAGACTGCCGGACATCTAGCCCGTTTAATGCCCAATCTAAATGGACCTGATTGCGAAAAACGAAAAATCTTGGCATCTGTAGTTTATTCAGCTCTCTTGTATGGCGTCCAAGTATGGGGTAGTGTCACAAAATGGAAAAAATATGTAAATATGTTGGAAAAAGCACAACGGAAGGTCATGCTAAGGCTTGCACGAGCTTATAGAACTGCTGCAACAGTATCTCTGCAAGTCATTAGTGCATCATTAGGGTGGCCCTTATTTTCGAAGGTCGGAAATCTAAGGTGCTCCCCCCCCAAAGTGGTTCCAATTCATGAGAAAAAAATTGCTAAAAAGTTTCAGCTCGATCAGAAAACGTTAACACGTGCCGCCAGGAGCTTAAAGTTTAGATGTCCTAATTGAAGGGGCAATGTACGTTTTCCCGCACTTTTTGTTGATTTTCTCTGTAATAGATCAACTTGGAATAAAAATTCAAAAAGTAATAGAATTGTAACAAAATTATCTAACACATTTATTCCCATCGAATTAACTCTCAAACAAACAGTTTCTGGGCAAACCAATAACAAAGTCTGATTTTTGCTCTACCCCTCTGTATCTCGCTAGCAAAACTGTAAAATGCGTCTGGATAATGAAAAAAATCCAAGATAATTAAAGAAAGCAAGTAAGTTCAATTATTTTATACAAACAAAATACAGTTCTTATATTTTTTTAATCGATAATAAGAACAAAATAATATTGAATAATGGATGTATTTACCAATATACCGATGTCCGTTTTTTTGCTGTCAGGATACCTTGTTCTGTAGTCATTTACTACTTGCCAGCCTCTGTAGCGTAACGGTTATGACTACTTCCCGTAGTCCAGAGATCCCTAGTTTGATCCCCGGTTGGGGCAGAATTTTTGCATAGAAAATCCTGTTCCCTCCTAACACGAGAGGTTGGTATGTCCAGCCCTACCCAGGGTGAGTGAGGTTAATGTGCGTAGCTGGTACAATTCCCAGCGATCAAGGGTAAAACCCCCGTCCTGACTATCTCAAATCAGGACATTAAAACCAAGTAGAATCAATGGACATGAAAGGAGCCTAAACATTGGATCTGGGCGTCCAAATATTCCTCTTACCACCGTGATACTCGTATAGGTATCGCACGGGCACGGAATTATTATTACTTTACAAATGAACTGTTGTTGATCTTCATTTTTAGTAAGTATGTTACTATACTCATCAATTAATTTTACTCCCCTTTCTGCTGTATCATTAACAACTTTGAGATGTTTCAAGAAGTTTTTTCCTTCAAGGTAATCTTCATTCGTTGACCAGGATGTTGGCGGGTACTTTAAGAATGATGTGTTTTGATCTAATCTTTTGAAGAAAGTTTTTGTTTCTCTTGAAACCAAAAAATCTAGATTTTTTTTCACAAAGTTGCAAGTTCGGTTACTTTGCATTAATATTTTTTATTTGTATCCTTCTCATAATCAATAACCATCTTTGTTTCGTATTAGATGGTACCTCTTCATCAAAGAATGCTGGACCAATAGCTTCTTGGCCTAACTACCATAGATGGTTAACAATTTTTTTAGTAGCAGCCATATCCTTATCTATGTTTTGGAAGCTGATGATTTTTTTTTTTTTTTACAAGTTAAGTCTCCCTTTGGTGCTTTAATTACCTTGGGAGCTTTATATCAAGCTTCAACATATACTGCCATGATAAAAAGACATTTATTTTTGTGTTAGAAATAACGTTAGCACATATTCTATTGTACAAATTTTTAAAAAGATGCTATTAAGGAATATAGAAATTAATATAAAAAATTAATTATAGATTGAAAAATAACACTTTCATTAGCGGTTGAAAAACGAACTCAAGAAAGAATTATCAATTTAGGTGTTGGGTCACACGAGTGCACCAAAAGGTATCCCTTACAAACAACTGTAACCAAATTTTTATTACAAATTTTAGTCGGCGTGGGATTTCGAACCCAGGACCTTCTGCATAGCAAGCAAGTGCTTAACCACAAAAATTATAAAGGGGTGAAATTATTGGATGAGTAATTGAGTTAATACGTAATAATATATTACTAATAATGTAAATCAAAACAGTTCATTATTCAAATAGTAAAAGACTACAGAACAAGGCATCCTGAAAGGAAGAAACGGATATTGGTATATTAGTAATTATAGGTAACATTATTCAATATTATTTTGTTCTTATTATTGATTAAAAATATGAAAGAACTGTATTTTGTTTGTATAAAATAATTGAACTTACCTGCTTTCTTTAGTTATCTTGGATATTTTTTTTATTTATCTAGACGTATTTTACAGTTTTGCTAACGAGATACAGAGGGATAGAGCAAAAATCTGCCTTTGTTATTGATTTGCCAAGGAACTGTTGGTTTAAGAGGAAATTTGATGAGAATAAATTTGTTAGATAGTTTTGTTACAATTCTATCACTTTTTGAATTTTTATTCTAAGTTGATCTATTACAGAGAAAATTAACAAACAGTGCGGAAAAACGTATATTGCCCCTTCAATTAGCATACCTAAACTTTAAGCTCCCGGCGGCACGTGTTAACAATTTCCGATCGAGCTAAAACTTTATAGGTATCATTTATTTATGAATTGGAACCATTTGAGGGGGGGAGCTCAGAAAAGTACTCAGATTTTTTTCTCACCTCTATAGCTAAGGGCCACCCTAGTGCATCATTGCCAATAGAGCTTATGATAGAACAAAAAATAAAATTATATAACTTAAAGAAAAAGAATTTAATAACTGAAATAGAAAATGGAGAAACAACAGAAGAAGAGGAGGTTTTAACAGAAGATGACATCAAAGAAGAAATGCTGAAAAAATGGCAAGAAAAATGGAATAAAGAAGAAAATAAAGGCCAATGGACCAAGGCTCTTATAAAAGACTTGAAAAGCTGGACACAAAGAACACATGGAAGGCTTACATATGAGTTAACTCAGTTTTTAAGTGGACATGGACATTTCAGATCATTCCAATTTAAGATCAAAAAAGTTCCAGATGAAAACTGCATTTTCTGCAGAAATGTCAAAGACAATGCGGAACATACAATTTTTTATTGCAAAAAATTCGAAGCAATACGAGAAGAATGTACCCAAAAAGAAGGACAGTTAACAAAAGACAATATCATAGAAAAGATGCTAAGAAGAGAAGAAAGCTGGAAGAACATAGAGAAAATGATTAAACAGATAATAAATAGTAAAGAGAAAGAAGATAGAGCCTCTCGAAATATCCAACAGGTATCACAAAGTTGATCCTAAAGCACCTGACAACCGAAGTAATGTTCTATGAACGGTTCCGGGGTCAAGTGTTCTTAGGGGGAGAGGAGGACTTTAGTGGGTATTAAGCACCAATTTCCGCTTACAAAACTCACACTGTTCATCAAAGACAGGTAGTCTTTGGTGTTCGTCTTGAATTATTATAAGATTTACCTCCTCTTCCTATAAAAAAAAAAAAAAAAATTATTATCAATCCTACTTACTTCCGACACTATTATTATTATTATCAATCCTACTTACTTCCGACACTATTATTATTATCAATCATACTTACTTCCGACACTATTATTATTATCAATCATACTTACTTCCGACACTATTATTATTATCAATCGCACTTACTTCCGACACTATTATTATTATTATCAATCATACTTACTTCCGACACTATTATTATTATCAATCCTACTTACTTCCGACACTATTATTATTATTATCAATCCTACTTACTTCCGACACTATTATTATTATCAATCCTACTTACTTCCGACACTATTATTATTATTATCTATCCTACTTACTTCCGACACTATTATTATTATTATCAATCATACTTACTTCCGACACTATTATTATTATCTATCGCACTTACTTCCGACACTATTATTATTATCAATCCTACTTACTTCCGACACTATTATTATTATTATCAATCCTACTTACTTCCGACACTATTATTATTATCAATCCTACTTACTTCCGACACTATTATTATTATTATCAATCCTACTTACTTCCGACACTATTATTATTATCAATCATACTTACTTCCGACACTATTATTATTATCTATCGCACTTACTTCCGACACTATTATTATTATCTATCGCACTTACTTCCGACACTATTATTATTATCAATCATACTTACTTCCGACACTATTATTATTATTATCTATCCTACTTACTTCCGACACTATTATTATTATTATCAATCATACTTACTTCCGACACTATTATTATTATCTATCGCACTTACTTCCGACACTATTATTATTATCAATCCTACTTACTTCCGACACTATTATTATTATTATTATTATCAATCCTACTTACTTCCGACACTATTATTATTATTATTATTATCAATCCTACTTACTTCCGACACTATTATTATTATCAATCATACTTACTTCCGACACTATTATTATTATTATCAATCATACTTACTTCCGACACTATTATTATTATTATCAATCCTACTTACTTCCGACACTATTATTATTATTATCAATCATACTTACTTCCGACACTATTATTATTATCTATCGCACTTACTTCCGACACTATTATTATTATCAATCCTACTTACTTCCGACACTATTATTATTATTATCTATCCTACTTACTTCCGACACTTTTTTTTTTTTTTTTTTTTTTTTTTTTTTTTTTATGGAGGGAAAAATTTGCTTTTTCCAACACAGGCGTAGTTTGGCAATTTAGGAGCCTGTGAAAGGGTTTTCTACCCTCTAAAAAACCCCCCAGGAATTCTCTCGTTTTGATTTTTGCCCCGGAACCGATTTCTCATTACTTCGGGGCCCCTTACGAGCTAGATGCTCTTATTACATAAACTTTTATATTGGATTATTCTTTTTTTTATTTTTTTTATTATTTTTTTATTTCACCACTTTAGGTAGTGGTTTATTCTGTTTCTGTAAATATATAAACCTGTTTTTCACATTGAAGTCAGTTTTAACTTGAAATTGAAATGGTGCATTCATTTTGTCCACACAAAGGGACTCTACATCCCGATGTAGCCCTTTAAAGGCAGCGCCGCATAAGAAACTAAATTTTTTAACTAAAAACAAATTGAGAAACATTTATAACATTTATAACCCTTATCCGATAATCTAGACATGTGATTAAAACAATCCACCAAAAGACATAGAATACTTCTCATATTCGTGGTAGTCATTAGTTGTGAGGTAGTCTGAGTTGTCTGAGTGATGGGACACAACCGCTTCTGTAAAGAGCTCCCGTCTCAGCCCGAGATGGTCTCGGTCGAGGACGGGGGAGAGCAGAAATAACAGTTGTGTTAGAGTGATAGAGATTTTAATTTTTTATGTATTTATTTAATATTATCATTAGTATTACCCTCGTTGTTATTTTATTTTTATTTATATTTATGTCGTGTTTTTTTTGCCGGATTATGTTGCCAGAATGAGAAGTAGTTATAATAATAAGATTAAGTAACGGGCATTGATGGTTATTTCTGAGGTTATTTAGTAGAGTCAACTTGACTTGAGGTATTTTTTTTTTTTTTTTTTTTTCAAATAAAAAAGGGAGCACCCTCTAATATTGGACGCTGCAGGCACTCAACGAGAGTTTCTTGCAGCTGTGATGATTCTTTTTTTTTTTTTTTTTTTTTTTTTTTTTTTTTAAACTTGGTTTTGAAAAATAAAAATTTAAAACACTTTCACTTTAAAATACTGGTTTTATCACTTTTACTTATTTAAATGAGGTTAGGGGGGGGGCCGCCTCCAATGATGGGTGCCACAAGCAGCCATCAATAAAGGCGGTCCAATAGCTGGAAAGAAAGAGCTGCAAAGAGGAGAGAGAGGTGGAGGTCTCCGCAGAGGCCTGCGCCTCGCCCACCTCAGGTCTGGAAGTACAATAGAGGAACAAGATATTTTATTAAGGACACAATAGTATGACATTTTTTTTTTTTTTTTTTGCTTTTGTACTATTTTTTTTTGCAATATTTTTTTTTTTTTTGCTTTTGCAATATTTTTTTTTTTTGTTTTTGCACTATTTTTTTTGCAATATTTTTTTTTTTTTTTAATTTTTTTTTTTTTTTTTTTTTTTTTCCTTCTTATATCCTATCTTAGGAGGAAATTACTATGAATTTAAATATTTTGAAACAGTAGATAATAAAACAAGTAATAGATGGGGTAGCCTATTCTTTAATTAGCTGTACATGTGAAGTACAGAACCAAGACACAGTGACCCACCTGCTTGTAATTTAACTGAATACATGATATTGGCTGATATTAACTTAGGGGGACCACGGACAAAGTGATCTTTGATTTGCTGTACACCTAATGTACAGAACCAAGATAGTTAGTTGTCCAGCCCCGTCTTAAGCAGAAGCTTAGAACATGAAAATTTACCAAATTTGGATTTCCTTGATAGGACCGGGTTAATTATGTAGCCCGCAGAGGCAGAAACCGGAGTGTTTGTAATTTGATGCGTTTATATAACAAAATATGACAGTATTTTATGCATAAAAACACTAGTTAATTGTATCTGTTCACTTTTCCCACCCAGTTTAGATACTTATTAATGTAGCCAGCAGCGGAAGGCTACCATGGTAGCAGTTATCGAGACTATTAAGAAACAAAATATGACAGTAGGGAGACTCTAATTTCTTCATTTTGGTGGTTTTTAGTCCGTTGTTGGTTGTTGATTTGCTGCCCTTTGATTGTCAGCGTTCTTTGTCCTGAATGTTTCAGTGATGAAAGATAAGACTGCATTCCAGCTCCTATGGTCGCTCAGCATCGTTTGAATTATGTTGGAAGGGGATTGGTCCTCGCTCAGCTCCAGCCAGCATGAACTTCTTTGTTGACTCCATCTTATGCAGTGAAAGACCATATGTTCCGGGTTGTCAAGTTCATTGCAGTATCTGCATAGGTTGTTTGGGCTAATACCCATTCTGTGCAGGTAGTCCTCAAATATTCCGTGGCCTGTTAGGAATTGGCAGAGCTCATAGGTAACTTCGCCATAGCTTCTCTTCACCCAGGGGTTGATGTTTGGGATAAGTTTTTTTGTCCATTGGCCTTTTCTAGTCTCGCTGTCCCATTTGGTCTGCCACTTTCTCATAAGAGTTTCTTCCAGTTCATTTTTGTATTCGCTTATATCGACCTGGGCTTTTTTTGCTAGGTATAAGTTGGTTCTCTCTTCTGCCATTAACTCAATTGGCATTGTGCTCGATATAACCTGGAGTGAGACGGTGGAGGCAGTTCTATATGATCGGCATTGCCTCAACATCACCTTTCTCTGGGTTTTTTCGAGTCGGATTCGATATTTATTGTACTGTAGGGGTTCTAGCCAGGCTGGTATACCATAGAAGAGTGTGGAGTACACAACTGCTCCCAGGAGTTTTCTTTTGCTATTTCTAGGTCCTTTTATGTTCGGCATGAGTCTACCTAGGTTCGTAGCTACATTTTCCGCTTTCTCAGCCACACTTCTTATGTGTGCCGTCATTTTTAGGTTTTTGTCGAGCAGGACTCCTAGGTATTTGGCAGATGGCTTTGATGTGATCTGGGTGGCAGAGACTTGTACAGTTATTTCTGGTACAGCTCTGGAGCTGACCAACATAACAATCTCTGTTTTATGTGGGGCTATCTCGAGTTTTTTAGAACACATCCAGTTATTTACTTTTAGTAATGCAACTGTTATTTCGAGTTCTATTGTATTTCTATCTGTTCCAGTTGTGATGAGTGCGAGGTCGTCAGCGTATGCTATTGTTGATGTGTTTGGCGGCATTTCTAGTCTTAGGATTGGATCATAATAAATGTTCCAGAGGGGCGCGGCGACGACCGAACCCTGCGGAACTCCGCAAGAGGTCTCTTTTCTAATATCATCCACTAAGATTGCTCTATCTTGAAAGTAGCTTGACATTACGTTGGTGAGGTAAGGAGGGAAGTTTCTGGTCTTCAATTCGTCAAGTATTCCCTTCCAGGGTGTCGAATTAAATGCATTTTTCACGTCAATCATCGTTAACACACATAGCTTTTTTTGTTGTTTGGCCTTGTTTGCTCTTTTTTTCACTTCTAGAATAGCGTCTACTGTTGATTTGCCAGCTGTGAAACCAAATTGTACTGGTGAGAGACCGCCGCTTTCATTGATTGCTATGTCAATTCTTTTCTTGATGAGTTTCTCATACACTTTGCCTAGAATGTCTAATAGACAGATTGGCCTGTATGATATTGCGGTTTCACCAGGTTTTTTTTCCTTCTCGATCAAGACTAACCTAGCCACTTTCCAGATTTTTGGAAAAATTCCTTTTCCCAATTGGTCATTAAACAGATCCAGGCAGAAGTCAGGAACTGTCTTAATAAAGAGTTTTATTATATCTGGGCTTATTCCGTCAGGTCCCGGTGCTTTTCCACTAGGTATTTCTAGGAAGACGTTGAGGAGCTCATCCATAGTAAAGAGTGGAATTTCATCTGGTTGTACGGTGTCTGCGTGCCAGTTGGTGAGGTCATGTTGCGGAAACAGTTTGTCTGCAATGTTGAGTTTTTCCTGGGAGTTTAGATTTGATGAGTGAGGAAGGGCTTTGAATTTTTTGCAAACGATTTTATATCCAGTCCCCAAACATTTTCATTTAAGTCCTCGCATATTTTTTTCCACGATGCCGATTGAGAGTGTAAGATAGCCCTGCGGAGGTTTTTCTTGTGGGAGAGGTACTCTCGTTTGAGCGATGCTATCTCTTCTGGGTTTCTGGTTCTTGTGGCGTTTCTTCTTACTAGTTTTCTTCTAGATGAGAAGCATTCTTTTCTAAGGTTTTCAATTTCTTGATTCCACCAGTACACTGGTGGTTTCTTTCTGGACGAGGGTGGTCTCTTTGGTATGACTTTTTCGCAGATTTTTTGGATACATTGGACTGCCCCTGATGGGGTTAGAGGTGTATTTGCAATTTGTAGTAGGATTTCATTCTTGAAAGTTTCTGCTTTATTTTCCTGGAGGTTCCAAGTTTTTATTGGGATATTTTGGACCTGCGTGTCGTTAGATGTCGCAGAGTATTTGTCGAGTTCTATTTTGATGGTGTTGTGGTCTGACAAGTTTTCTTCTAGGAGAACTTCCCATTTTATTGGAGATCTGGATAGGGAGTTGTTGCAGGCCGTGATATCTATATAGGTTTTGGTGCCACCCCTTATAAAGGTTGGGGTATTTCCTCTGTTAAGTACTATTAAATCTATGGAAGCAAACCATTCTGATAGTATTTGTCCTCTCCTGTCTTCGGTTGGGGAATTCCATATGGCTGATTTTGAATTAAAGTCTCCTCCAATTAGTATATCTCTATTTAAGGTGGAAATGGTTTCAATGTCATTATGAAGCTGCCTGAGTTCCCTTTCAAAAGTTTCCTTTGAGTCGTTAAAAGACAGGTAGACGCTGTAAAGGGTTATAGAATCTGTGTCTAATCTCACAAAACAGTCTCCGGAAGTGTATCTCGGGTTTTTAACGGCGTTGGGATTCATTAGTTTAATGGCGCAGTTATAGCGGGAGTTAGCATACCAATTTGAGTTTTTTGTTTTTGCGATGTTGGGTTCAGATGCAAGGATAATGTTTGCTCCATGGTCTTCTGCAGCTTTGAGTATAAGGTCAAAGCCTGCCCTTGATCTTTGGAGATTTGCTTGTAATATTTTCATAGTGTAGAGAATCTTTCCTTATCGTAAACTTTACTCCTGTATTTAGGACAGCTCATGGAATCAGCACGGTGGCCGTCTTTAGCGCAGGTATTACAGTGACGCGAGTTTTCACAGTCTTTTGCTTCGTGACCACTTTGGGTGCAGTTTAGACATTTAGCTTCGTTGGTCCTTTTTGATTTGCAGTATCTACTTAAATGGCCAATTCTTAGACAATTTGAGCAGCGTGGTATTGAAAATTTTTCTTTTACTTTACAGCGCGACCATCCAATTCTTAGATAGCCTGTGGAAATTATCCTCTCTGCCACTTGCTTTTTGGTATTCACTGTAGCTATTTGCTCACCGTTTCTATTTGTGTACATATTTTTGATATCTATCTCGTTGATTTCTTGGTCAGATAGTGATCCAGCTACCTTGAGTGCCTCGCGCACTTCATCTTGGGTTGTGACTGCATCCATCCCAGTTATTAGTATATCGCATTTTTTATCCACAATTTGGAAGTCTTTCATATTGGTGTTGTCAGTAAATACTTTTTTCAATGATTCCATCTGGTTTTTTTCGGTTATAATCATTAGTGATTCATCTTTCCTTTTTTTAATACCCTTGATGTTTATACCTAGGTTCTCAGGATCAATATTTTCTCTTACTGCTTTTAGCATATCCGAGTAGGATTTGCCTGAGGCAGTAGAGTTTATGACAAGAGTGTCAAATTTATTTTCTTGAGACCTGCCTTTTCTTCCTTTGTTAGGGACATATATGTCCAGCTCCATAGTTGTCTGGAAGAAAACGATTTCTGAGAGTTTTCTCAGGTTGTTTCTGACTGATTCTTCAGATGCTATGATGGACAGCTTTTTGCATGCTGCGACTTTCAGCTCTATTTCCAATTCTTTTAAGGCTTTGTTCTGGATTTCTAGAGTCTCACCACAGATAACATATACCCTTCCACTATTTGTAATGCCTCTCTTGGTTTTAGTAATGTTTTCGATGAATTGTAGTTGTCCATCTTCGAGTTCGTTTTGGATAAGGTTTCTTAGTTCAGGATGTCTTTCTTCGAATTTTGTAAGAATGTAGGGCTTATCGGCCTTGTTTTTCAGTGCTAGGAGTATATCCCCAGTGGCTTCCAGTAATGGATTTCCTATTATTTCTTTCGACTTAAGGAAAGATTCTTCTGGCCATTTTTTGTTAAAGATGTTTATATCTTTTGGGCTGAAGGTTTCACATTCAGTGATATGGAACTCCTGAACAAAGACTCTTATTTCTTCGCTAAGTTGCTTTTCATTGAAGATTACTTGTTTACATCTGGTGCACAGTATTTCATTAGTGGCCGATGACGAGGACATAGTCTCGTCAAAGTCCATTTCATCCTTTGTCTCATTCATCATCTCGGGGGTTTTAGTAGTCACGACTGAACCTAGGAAGTCAAGCAGGCTGGTCTCCTTTATGGTTTCCATTAGCAGATTCAGTTTCTCTGCATGGCTTCTGGTTTCAGTTTTGGCCTTTGTACCAAGAGTGGCATTGAGGTCAGTAACTACTTTCATGGCTTCTTGAATCAAGTTTTTCAGCTTCAGTTGGTTATCAGCAATTTGTTGCCCTTCCTTGCTTGGAGATGTAAGCAGGTCTGCCTTCCTTTTCTTGGTTAGCTGGTTTGGATCCCCCATTAGTTCCACAGCCGAGGTACCTCTCTGGGAGGCTGGTGTTCCTCCAGATGTTGAACTCATGGTGGCGCACTCTGCTCACAGATCACTTAAAGTTTATAGTTTGTATATTTCAGTAGTATATTGTTTATCAATTTCAATGTTTATGTATATATCAGTTACAGTTACCTCAAGTCAGTTACCTCAAGTCTAGAGACTCTACAAATAAAAACCTAAGGTATGAACAAAATAAAAACCTAAGGTATTGTATCTAGTAATGTGACAATGTTTACCTTGATAGTAGCTCTGCTTAGACTTATAGCCCCTCTACACCCGTGTGCTGCCTCAGCGTCGGATTTATAATAAGATAAAGTTCCGTTCGTCAGCACAATCCACCTGTTTTGCCAGCCGTGTATATAGTTGGTCCACTTGGAGAGGTATCCCTGCAGAATGGGAACACGGGACGAATCCGGACTGGGGCTGGGCTCCTCACTGCTAGCACTGTCATTCAAAAGACTGACACTGTTTACTTGATCGCGCGCTTGATCTGTCATAACCAGAGCTTTTCAAATACGAGAGTAACATTGAAACAATAGTACGTACAGTCGAGAAAAATCGAAACACAGTTAATTTCGGAGTGAAAACTGATAAAAATTAGTGATAAGAAATTGGGACTTGGCAAACTTGTGTACGATTTCAGATTGCATAATAACAATCATATTGCATAATTACTTCCGACACTATTATTATTATTATCAATCATACTTACTTCCGACACTATTATTATTATCTATCGCACTTACTTCCGACACTATTATTATTATCAATCCTACTTACTTCCGACACTATTATTATTATTATTATCAATCCTACTTACTTCCGACACTATTATTATTATCATCAATCCTACTTACTTCCGACACTATTATTATTATTATCTATCCTACTTACTTCCGACACTATTATTATTATTATTATCAATCCTACTTACTTCCGACACTATTATTATTATCATCAATCCTACTTACTTCCGACACTATTATTATTATTATCTATCCTACTTACTTCCGACACTATTATTATTATCTATCGCACTTACTTCCAACACCAGGAAGAGATCAAAATTTTCCTTACTACTACTATTATTATTATCATCAATCCTACTTACTTCCGACACTATTATTATTATTATCTATCCTACTTACTTCCGACACTATTATTATTATCTATCGCACTTACTTCCGACACTATTATTATTATCTATCGCACTTACTTCCCACACTATTATTATTATCTATCGCACTTACTTCCGACACTATTATTATTATATTATTAATCCTACTTAATTCCGACACTACTATTATTATTATCTATCTCACTAATCTCACTTACTTCCGACACCAGGAAGAGATCGACGCCCTGCGCGCCAGCCAACTCAGCAGTCTCTCGCTCAACATCGAGCAGCTGTACACGCGCTGTGTCGCCGACAAGTCTCTGGCCAAGGAGTGGACGGGGGGGACGCGCCACATTGTCTGCCCGGGCCAGGCCAGGGTGGCGGCGCGGGCCAAGACACTATTATTATTATTATCAATCCTACTTACCTCCGACACTATTATTATTATTATCTATCCTACTTACTTCCGACACTATTATTATTATTATCAATCCTACTTACTTCCGACACTATTATTATTATTATTATCAATCCTACTTACTTCCGACACTATTATTATTATCAATCATACTTACTTCCGACACTATTATTATTATCAATCCTACTTACTTCCGACACTATTATTATTATTATCAATCGCACTTACTTCCGACACTATTATTATTATCAATCCTACTTACTTCCGACACTATTATTATTATCAATCCTACTTACTTCCGACACCAGGAAGAGATCGAAAATATCCTTACTACTATTATTATTATCTATCGTACTTACTTCCGACACTATTATTATTATTATCTATCGTACTTACTTCCGACACTATTATTATTATTATCAATCATACTTACTTCCGACACTATTATTATTATTATCTATCCTACTTACTTCCGACACTATTATTATTATTATCTATCCTACTTACTTCCGACACTATTATTATTATTATCAATCCTACTTACTTCCGACACTATTATTATTATCAATCCTACTTACTTCCGACACCAGGAAGAGATCGAAAATATCCTTACTACTATTATTATTATCTATCGTACTTACTTCCGACACTATTATTATTATTATCTATCCTACTTACTTCCGACACTATTATTATTATTATCTATCCTACTTACTTCCGACACTATTATTATTATTATCAATCCTACTTACTTCCGACACTATTATTATTATTATCAATCCTACTTACTTCCGACACTATTATTATTATTATCAATCCTCCTTACTTCCGACACCAGGAAGAGATCGACGCCCTGCGCGCCAGCCAACTCAGCAGTCTCTCGCTCAACATCGAGCAGCTTGTACACGCCTGTGTCGCCGACAAGTCTCTGGCCAAGGAGTGGACGGGGGGGACGCGCCACATTGTCTGCCCCGGCCAGGCCAGGTGGCGGCGCGGGCCAAGACACTATTATTATTATTATTATCAATCCTCCTTACTTCCGACACCAGGAAGAGATCGACGCCCTGCGCAGCACCCAACTCAACAGTCTCTCGCTCAACATCGAGCAGCTGTACACGCGCTGTGTCGCCGACAAGTCTCTGGCCAAGGAGTGGACGGGGGGGACGCGCCACATTGTCTGCCCGGGCCAGGCCAGGGTGGCGGCGCGGGCCAAGACACTATTATTATTATTATCAATCCTACTTACCTCCGACACTATTTTATTATTATCTATCCTACTTACTTCCGACACTATTATTATATTATTATCAATCCTACTTACTTCCGACACTATTATTATTATCATCAATCCTACTTACTTCCGACACTATTATTATTATTATCTATCCTACTTACTTCCGACACTATTATTATTATCTATCGCACTTACTTCCAACACCAGGAAGAGATCAAAATTTCCTTACTACTACTATTATTATTATCATCAATCCTACTTACTTCCGACACTATTATTATTATTATCTATCCTACTTACTTCCGACACTATTATTATTATCTATCGCACTTACTTCCGACACTATTATTATTATCTATCGCACTTACTTCCA
This sequence comes from Bactericera cockerelli, assembly GCA_024516035.1. Lineage (NCBI taxonomy): Eukaryota > Metazoa > Arthropoda > Insecta > Hemiptera > Triozidae > Bactericera > Bactericera cockerelli. Next base: position 65,395,226 of record CM044955.1, on the reverse strand, counting down.
CACTATTATTATTATCTATCGCACTTACTTCCGACACTATTATTATTATATTATTAATCCTACTTAATTCCGACACTACTATTATTATTATCTATCTCACTAATCTCACTTACTTCCGACACCAGGAAGAGATCGACGCTCTGCGCAGCAGCCAACTCAACAGTCTCTCGCTCAACATCGAGCAGCTGTACACGCGCTGTGTCGCCGACAAGTCTCTGGCCAAGGAGTGGACGGGGGGGACGCGCCACATTGTCTGCCCGGGCCAGGCCAGGGTGGCGGCGCGGGCCAAGACACTATTATTATTATTATCAATCCTACTTACCTCCGACACTATTATTATTATTATCTATCCTACTTACTTCCGACACTATTATTATTATTATCAATCCTACTTACTTCCGACACTATTATTATTATTATTATCAATCCTACTTACTTCCGACACTATTATTATTATCAATCATACTTACTTCCGACACTATTATTATTATCAATCCTACTTACTTCCGACACTATTATTATTATTATCAATCGCACTTACTTCCGACACTATTATTATTATCAATCCTACTTACTTCCGACACTATTATTATTATCAATCCTACTTACTTCCGACACCAGGAAGAGATCGAAAATATCCTTACTACTATTATTATTATCTATCGTACTTACTTCCGACACTATTATTATTATTATCTATCGTACTTACTTCCGACACTATTATTATTATTATCAATCATACTTACTTCCGACACTATTATTATTATTATCTATCCTACTTACTTCCGACACTATTATTATTATTATCTATCCTACTTACTTCCGACACTATTATTATTATTATCAATCCTACTTACTTCCGACACTATTATTATTATCAATCCTACTTACTTCCGACACCAGGAAGAGATCGAAAATATCCTTACTACTATTATTATTATCTATCGTACTTACTTCCGACACTATTATTATTATTATCTATCCTACTTACTTCCGACACTATTATTATTATTATCTATCCTACTTACTTCCGACACTATTATTATTATTATCAATCCTACTTACTTCCGACACTATTATTATTATTATCAATCCTACTTACTTCCGACACTATTATTATTATTATCAATCCTCCTTACTTCCGACACCAGGAAGAGATCGACGCCCTGCGCGCCAGCCAACTCAGCAGTCTCTCGCTCAACATCGAGCAGCTGTACACGCGCTGTGTCGCCGACAAGTCTCTGGCCAAGGAGTGGACGGGGGGGACGCGCCACATTGTCTGCCCCGGCCAGGCCAGGGTGGCGGCGCGGGCCAAGACACTATTATTATTATTATTATCAATCCTCCTTACTTCCGACACCAGGAAGAGATCGACGCCCTGCGCAGCACCCAACTCAACAGTCTCTCGCTCAACATCGAGCAGCTGTACACGCGCTGTGTCGCCGACAAGTCTCTGGCCAAGGAGTGGACGGGGGGACGCGCCACATTGTCTGCCCGGGCCAGGCCAGAGTGGCGGCGCGGGCCAAGACACTACGGAGCGTGGGACTCTGGCAACATCTGCTCAGGACCGAGCCACGCCACGTCACTAAACGACGAGCGTTCTGTGCTCGAAGAATCAAGGTGGGTGGTGCACCAAGTGGGGGTTTTTTTTCTTCAATTAATTGCTTTTTTTTACAAAACATAACAATCAACAATCGACGAAAGATATAAAAATGAATCAGAGTTATGTAAAAAAAATAAAATTTTCAATTTGTTATTTTAATTATTAAATAAAAAAGTGTATGTCTGCCCACTTTCTAGTTAATGACATTTTGGCTAATCAAATTGACTTAGTTCTCGAACTGTATTTTTTTAACGACTCTACAAATTCCGAGCCTTGCTTTATTCTATAATAAAAAATCGTTTTCATTTTCACCAAAACGCCCCATCGGGGTGCCTAATTGGCCAAAATTTAGGTAAAATTTTAGACCCCAATGAACATTGAACATGTATATTAATTTTAACAATTTTTAAAATCGTCGAGAGTATCGCGAACAGAGAGACGCGCTGTGTCGCCGACAAGTCTCTGGCCAAGGAGTGGACGGGGGGGACGCGCCACATTGTCTGCCCGGGCCAGGCCAGGGTGGCGGCGCGGGCCAAGACACTATTATTATTATTATCAATCCTACTTACCTCCGACACTATTATTATTATTATCTATCCTACTTACTTCCGACACTATTATTATTATTATCAATCCTACTTACTTCCGACACTATTATTATTATTATTATCAATCCTACTTACTTCCGACACTATTATTATTATCAATCATACTTACTTCCGACACTATTATTATTATCAATCCTACTTACTTCCGACACTATTATTATTATTATCAATCGCACTTACTTCCGACACTATTATTATTATCAATCCTACTTACTTCCGACACTATTATTATTATCAATCCTACTTACTTCCGACACCAGGAAGAGATCGAAAATATCCTTACTACTATTATTATTATCTATCGTACTTACTTCCGACACTATTATTATTATTATCTATCGTACTTACTTCCGACACTATTATTATTATTATCAATCATACTTACTTCCGACACTATTATTATTTTTTATCTATCCTACTTACTTCCGACACTATTATTATTATTATCTATCCTACTTACTTCCGACACTATTATTATTATTATCAATCCTACTTACTTCCGACACTATTATTATTATCAATCCTACTTACTTCCGACACCAGAAGAGATCGAAAATATCCTTACTACTATTATTATTATCTATCGTACTTACTTCCGACACTATTATTATTATTATCTATCCTACTTACTTCCGACACTATTATTATTATTATCTATCCTACTTACTTCCGACACTATTATTATTATTATCAATCCTACTTACTTCCGACACTATTATTATTATTATCAATCCTACTTACTTCCGACACTATTATTATTATTATCAATCCTCCTTACTTCCGACACCAGGAAGAGATCGACGCCCTGCGCGCCAGCCAACTCAGCAGTCTCTCGCTCAACATCGAGCAGCTGTACACGCGCTGTGTCGCCGACAAGTCTCTGGCCAAGGAGTGGACGGGGGGGACGCGCCACATTGTCTGCCCCGGCCAGGCCAGGGTGGCGGCGCGGGCCAAGACACTATTATTATTATTATTATCAATCCTCCTTACTTCCGACACCAGGAAGAGATCGACGCCCTGCGCAGCACCCAACTCAACAGTCTCTCGCTCAACATCGAGCAGCTGTACACGCGCTGTGTCGCCGACAAGTCTCTGGCCAAGGAGTGGACGGGCGGGACGCGCCACATTGTCTGCCCGGGCCAGGCCAGAGTGGCGGCGCGGGCCAAGACACTCACGGAGCGGCTGAGGGACTCCTGGCAACATCTGCTCAGGGACCGAGCCACGCGCACGCTCAGCTACAACGACGAGCAGTTTCATGTGCTCGAGAGAATCAAGGTGGGTGGTGCACCAAGGTGGGGGGTTTTTTTCTTCTTCAATTAATTGCTTTTTTTATTTACAAAACATAACAATCAACAATCGACGAAAGATATAAAAATGAAATCAGATAGTGTATGTAAAAATATAATAAAATTTCGTCAATTTGTTATTTTAATTATTAAATAAAAAAGTGTGATGTCTAGCCCACTGTGTCATAGTTAATGACATGTGTTGGGCTAAATCAAGATTGACTAGTAGTTCTCTGAACTGTATTTTTTTAACGACTCTACAAAATGTCCAGAGCCTTGCTTTATTCAATATAAATAGAAAAATCGTTTTCAATTTTCACCAAAACGGCCCCCACTCGGGGAGTGGCCTAATTGGCCCAAAAACTTTAGGTAAAATTTTAGGACCCCAATGAACAATTGAACATGTATATTAAATTTTAACAATTTTTGAAGAATCCGGTCGAGAGGTATCGCGGAACAGAGAGACAGACAAACGAAAGCTGCATTTTTTGTCCAATTAACCTGAAATTTTCAGGGTACGTTCTTTACGTGCATGACTATCCATGTACATTTCTTTACGTGCATGACCATGTTAAGCAACGTTGAGCACTAGGCTAGAGTTTTGATAGAAAATTCTTTTCGCCATCAAAACTACAATTTTTGTCCAATCTAGCTGAAATTCTCAGAGTATGCTCCATCCTTGGCTATCAATGTATAATTTTCAATCGACACCATGTTAAGCAACGTTGTTTACACTGTGAGAGTACAGAGTATAGTATTTTTTTCTATTTTTATTTTCTGATTTAACGGCGCTTTAACAAGGCGATCCATCCCTAATAAAAACAAAAATATTCTCAAATCTCCTATAATATCATGCATGAAAAAATTCAACGATATGCCCCTTTAAATGAATACATGTGTGAATAAATGATCATACCAATTATTCCTTGATTGTTATAATCTATAACTTTCAAGTGTAGGTATTTGGATTAAAAAATAATAATCTTGTCGTTCACGCTATGATTATGGTATTGTATTGTATAAATAAGCCAACTTTAATTTGAATTTACTGAGTGCGTGATGAGCTCAGTGGTTAAGTACTCGCTTGCCATGCGGAAGGTCCCGGGTTCGATCCCCCGTGCCGACAAAAAATTGTATTCTTAATTTGGTTACAATTGTTCGTAAGGGATACCTTCCGGTGCGCTCGTGTTGACCCAGCACCTAATATGGAAGTATTGTGTCACTTCTCGCCCATCAGAGGGGAGGCATACTACGGGATGGGCAAGCTACAACACAGACCACAAGCATCTACAGTAGCTCCTGTTTCATGGCTATGAAATAAAAACGGCTATGAAACACTCTTCCTTTAAATAAAATATATAAAAAAAAATTGTATAAATAAGCTAACTTTAATAATTACAATTTCCTCTTCCTTCTCCGCTTCCAGATAGGAGAGACTGGCAAGCGGGTGAAGGCTCTGCTGGACGACGAGACCTCCCCCCACGTGGTTCAGCTGTCCGACTGTCTGGCCGACTGGTACAAGATGGCGCAGACCATCTACTTGCAGTCCAAGTTCCTCAAGAAGGACATGCAGACTTTCGCGCGCAACCTGGAACAGTTCCAGACCAGAGTTGTCGAAGAAGACAGCAAGTTTCACGAGAACTTGGCGAACCTGAGCAAGATCAAGTTTACGTCGAGCAACGTCAACTCAAACGTCAACAAGCTGAATAACTGTTTGCGCATCAAAAGTCAGGACGTGAAATATATTCGGACGAGCATCAAAGAGTTGAGTCTGATGAGAAACGAGTTCAGTCAGTTCCTCGAGAGTAATGGTCATCTGGTGGATGATATGAAGTTGCTTCGCGAGCCGTCTCCTGATGCAGATACCTAGCTAGGACTAGGGAGAGTTTGTGTTGAGGCTGTGAGATGGATCTGAATATATTTAGCACTAGTATTAGAGAGTTTAGGAATGAGTTCAGTCAGTTTCTGGACTTTCTGGTGAATAATAATCATCTGGTGGATGCTATGAAGTTGCTTCGCGAGCCATCCCCTGATGCAGATACCTTGCTAGGACTAGGAAGAGTTTGTGTTTAGGCTGTGACATGGAATATTCGCACTAAAGCTAGGACACTAGGGAGATTTGTATCAAGGCTGTGACAATAAGTGACATAGATATGATTCAAGGGTTGAAGATAATACTAGTAATGACGAAAAACTTGTGACACTTAGGGCGGAATTGATAGACTTTTTGTAATACCTCTGTAGCTCTAAGTGACGGATTGCGTACTGTATAAGATAGGAAAAACCGACGCTTAGATATGACTTGTGATATAGAATTTGTCTATTAATTCCGTCCTCAATGTCCAAAATATGCATAGATTTAAAAACAGTAAATAGATAAAGAGCTCCCAATGCTCTCTGTGCAATGTGCATCTCATGTGAAGCACTTCCTCAATAGAATATGGGGGAAACCATATGCTATTGGTGTCCGCCATTTTCTATTGAAACAGTTGTATGCTATTTCTTATGCAGAAGGGGTGCTTCAGTTCTCAACCAGAGTTTGTTATCTACTTTCTAAACCTATGAAAATATGAGGATTAATATTCAGTTATAAAGCTTATCGTAGGTTGTATATGCACTGGTAGTCAAGTGGTTAACGCGCTGGTAATCCAGGTAGCGTAGGGATTCGTTGGTTTGAATCCCACCCAGTGCATGAATTTTTCCTCGTTAATTTGAGTTTGTGACCACATAATAATAAGACTCTGAGGGTTAGGTGGTAGAAAATGCTTTGAGCATTAACCTCGCCTGGTGGTTATCTTCCAATAAAGAGTGTTATATTATTAGTATTATTATTTTTACTTTCCTTATCCTATAATAAGGAAAGTATTGTATTCGTCGAAAATTTGACCTACCCAGTTTTTCACATTTCTGGACGAATCATAGCCTCAGGATACCAAAAAAGTTGTTTTCAGCCATTGGTCCGTGCGTCTGTCTGTCTGTCTGTCTGTCTGTCCGTCTGTCTGTCTGTCTGTCTGTCTGTCTGTCTGTCTGTCTGTGTGTGAACAGGATATCTCAAGAACGGTAAGAGCTAGAGACTTGAAATTTGGTATGCGAATTAATTTTATACACCAGACGAACCACGAAACTTTTGGTCGAAATCGGCCGCAAAATGCGGCCGCAAGGCCGCAAATATTGGCCGCAAGCGCCGCTTCTACGAATTGGTTAAAGATACAAAAAAAGTTAGAGAACAACATTTTCTTAGATTAAAAAAATAATAGGGGTCTCTTCTTATCATTTTTTTGATATCTTGAACTTTTTGGAACTCGGCCCAATTTACCGGTCTTTTGGGGGGGGACCCGCTTTGACTAACTTTTTTATTATTCATCCTAGATGGGGATTGTGGCATATCAAATCCAATGATTTTGAGATGCTGATTACGAATTTGGCTTTGATTTTTAGCTAACTGTTACCTTTGAGTCACCAGTGGCTTTTTTGGTCCTGTTCCCCTTCCTAATATGTTAAGGAAAGTCGTGTGATGTTTACACCAGATTTTTTAAGTTGAACTCTGATGTACAAGTTCTTTGGAAGATAAATCTTTTGCAGAAATATAATTTTGCACCTCTCAGTAAGGTATGGTCCACATTTCCGGATTTCTAGTAAAAGAGGTAGGTCCGATAGTTATGTTTTTAGTACCCAGGCTTTCTTGTTGAGGGTTTTTGACGTTGTTAACCATGCATTGGTGGTCGTAGTGGTTAAGGCGCTAGTCTGGTAATCCAGGTAGCGTAGGGATCTGTTGGTTCGAATCCCAGCCAGTGCATGAATTTTTCCTCCCAAATTTGAGTTTGTGACCACATAATAATAAGTGAGGGTTTCTTTGTGTATTTGAGACTTTGACCACTTTAAAGTGGCATCGAAATAATTGCTGAAATAATGGGACACTTTAGTCCTAATCGGGTAGTAAAAAAGAGTTTATTATCGTTCTCATTTATTCTCTCGGCGAATTATGTATTCGAAGAATTTTTACTTTCCTTATCTTATAATAAGGAAAGTATTGTATTCGTCGAAAATTTGACCTACCCAGTTTTTCACATTTCTGGACGAATCATAGCCTCAGGATACCAAAAAAGTTGTTTTCAGCCATTGGTCCGTGCGTCTGTGTGTGTGTGTGTGTCTGTGAACAGGATATCTCGAGAACGGTAAGAGCTAGAAACTTGAAATTTGGTGTGGAAATTAATTTCATACACCAGACGAACCACGAAACTTTTGGTTAAAAGCAGGGCCGCAAATATTAGCCGCTAGCGCCGCTTCTTTAAATTGGTTAAAGATACAAAAAAAGTTGAAGAACAACATTTTATTAGATTTAAAAAATAATAGGGGTCTACTCTGATCATTTTTTTGATATCTTGAACTTTTTGGACCTTGACTCCAATTTACCGGTATTTTGGGGAGACCCGCTTTGACTAACTTTTTTATTATTCATCCTAGATGGGGGTTGTGACATATCAAATTCAATGATTTTAAAGTGCTGATTACGAATTTGGTATTGGTTTTTAGTTATCTCTTACCGTTGAGTCACCAGTGGCGGAATTCGACTCCTTTTTGGGGGATAAGGAAAGTCGTGTGATGTTTACACCAGATTTTTTTGACTCAAAGTCAACAGGAAAAAGAATGCTCAAGAGAAATTTTAGTTTTCTAAGTTTTTTATTTCAAATTTTATTTTGTAAAAGTTCATTGTTATATTTATAGTATAGTAGTGCTTTATTAATGGCCGGGTTTAGATGCGCCTGTCAGGTCATACTTCATACCCAGTGGCGTAGCCTAGGGGGGGCCCGAAATTTCCAAGAAACCCCAGCAAAGATGGAATATACGTTGTGATTGGTGGAAATTGATCACGTGACCTTATATCTACATGGGCCGGGACCTGCCAGGCCCATCTTGACCCGGCCATTAGATCATGGGCTCGAGACAGAGGGTCTCATTATACGCTAACAGGGTGTGGCACTTCTAAATTGGTGCTTTTATTCCTATTTTATACCTTTTATACCTCATACTATAGTTTAATAAATTTTAATTACGATACAATAAAGCTTGTGGTTTTTTTTTGTGAATAAAATTAGATATACAAATATACAGGGTCTTCATAAAGTCTCACCCAGGCCTAGGTTTCTCGAAAACGACTCAGAATATCAAAAAACGCAAAAACCCGTATTCCTTTATATTTAGGGGGATTGATTTTCAGCAAATGGTATGTCTTGTGGCATATTGTTTTAAAGGTCTTTTTGAGAGAAGTTCATTACAATAAATTTCAGTGTGCTACGACTTACCGTTCTCGAGATACAGGGTCGGACGTCCTGCGTAATATCCATATATTTTGACCTATAACTCGATAACCGTAAATTATGGAGAGAAAATCGAGAAACCTAGGCCTGGGTGAGACTTTATGAAGACCCTGTATATACTTATGTATTTAATAAAATTAAATACATAAATACTTGTACTGATGTATTTATATTGGTAAATAGTGCTAATGAACATCTCATACGACGTAGTTGGTTAATGAGAAAGTATCCATTCCAGAGAGCTGTTCAAAAAAATCAAGTAAAAGGTACTTGATTTTTTTTTAGTAAAAGATTTTTTGTGTGGTGAAGCAAGAGCCTCTTAACAATATTTGTGGGTCGCACAGCATTACTAAGAGCCTCCTTTACTTTTCTAAACACCTACATTATTTTCTTTATCATCATCATAGGGTGGCGTCATCGTGAACGATGCGATGGTAGCCAGACAGTGGAGGAATGACTCAGCACTTCTACCACTGTCTTTACAAGGAGGCCAATAATTGACAAGGGCCTCCAGAACACAGCCAATGCTGGTCTACTCCCTGTTTATAGTCCCCCAGCCAGACTGCTGGTCTACTCCCTGTGTATAGTCCCTCAGCCAGACTATTTTTTTCTTCTTTATTTATAATTTATACTTCTATTGATACTTAAACTGACTCTGGTAATGCCACCACTGATCGTTACTCATACAAGTAACTTTTCCTCACGAGGTATATAGTGAGAAGAAAATTTTCTACCTAGACGGGAATTGAACCCAGGTCACCGTGCGTGCAAGTAAGCAGCTCCACTCGGCCACGGTGTTTAAGAATTGTTAGTCAAGTGGTTAATGCGCTAGTCTGGTAATCCAGGTAGCGTAGGGATCCGTTGGCTCGAATCCCACCCAATGCATGCATTTTTCCTCATTAATTTGAGTAATATGACCACATAATAAGAAGACTCTGAAGGTCTACCACCTAGAAAATCCTTTAAGTATTAACCTCTCCTCTCCTGGTTTTTAATTTTTTGTTGTTGTTATATTCGAATTTGACATTTTGAAAAAAAATGGATGACCTACCAAACCCTTCCAAAGCTTTATAAGTGTTTTTTTATTTCCTTTCACTAAAGAGAATTATTATTATTAAAACAATATGCAGTGCTTCAAGTATTTGTTTAATCAATACCCATTGAAGTGTGTGTTCCTCACCCCTCCCCCACTTTCACTGTACTACTGTGTGGGCACACATGAAGTACTTTTCAGTTTTACTTCCGACAAATTGTGTTCGTTTTTGTAAAAAAAGATAATTATTTGCTCCGGTTTGTTTTTGTAAAAAAATAATAGTATTTTTTTGCTCCGATTTCAATTTTTTTTTAGTCTATCATCAAGGCGAAATTAATAGACGTTTTTGTTATACCTCTGTGGCCTTGGGTTTAGATTATAAATAGGAAAACTATTGCTTAAGTCCGAAAGTTAATAACATTTCTGCTTGAATTATTTTTGATCGAATGTAAAGGTAGAAATAGTAGGTATCTACTCACAGTTTTAAAAATGTCAAACAATTTAGAAAAAGCAGACATGATAAGTAATTATCGCGTAAAATTGAATATTAATAAATTGGTTAACGTTTTGGAGCAAAGTTTGAATAAATTATGTCACCTGATGGACAAAAGAGACAGCGAAATTTCTCAGAGAGGTAAGTTTATTTTTTATACGGTGGCTGTATGGAATGGCCTTACCTACCAATGCCAAGAAAAATATACAGTAATGTAATGTAATGTAGCCTTTATTTGTACAATTAAATTTACACACAACATAAATACATAGTATATATGGGCAATTGGGCATCTTGTACAAAATCAGATTCGGTTTTGCAACATTTCGGTATAATGTATGTAGTGTGTATTTTTCTTTCATTTTTATACTGTGTATTACTATATTTTTCAGGATTTCAGTGTGAACCAACAAGTCACAAATCAACATCACCCTGCGGTGAATTTCTGGACTCTCTCAGAATATACATCGAAGTCACGAGGAAACGCATGGAATGCTTTCCAACCGCAGAAACTATAGCCACACCATGTGACAAACAGTGGCGAGATGAAAGCGAAGACAGACGAAAAGAGACCCTGGAATTGCGGCGAAAAGTTGACGCCATCAAGAAAAAGTGCGAACGCGAGGAAGAAGAGAAGAAACAGATGATCGCCGAGTATAGGAAAGCCATCGAGATGATTGAGGTTGTCAAGAAAGAGGAGTTGAATGAGATAGCCCGACGCGGCCACGAGTTGATGAACCAAGAGTGGCAAGTTGTGGGGTATGAGCTGAACAACTTGCAATTTGAGGAGAAAATGATGCAGAGAAAGAACGAGTACCAGTTCAAGGAGAATCTGTTGAGTGAGAAGTGTCTGAGGGACGAGAAGGCGAAATGTGAACGGAAGTTGGAAGAGTTCATTGCCCTGTACGACAGAGATTTGAGTTAGTAGAAAATACACATAATATCACGATTGTGATGAACACTAATAATTACTACAAGTAACTTCTAAGTAATTCTTAGTGTTATTCAGTTTACAGTTGTTTGTAAGGGATACCTTCTGGTGCGCTCGTGTTGACGCAGCACCTAAATGGGAAGTATTGTGACACTTCTCGCCCATCAGAGGGAAGGCATACTACGGGATGGGTAGGCTACAACACAGACCACAAGTGTCCACAGTAGTTCCTGTTTCATGGCTTCGAATTAGAATTTTTTTAAAAACCTTCTTTCACTTTGTCTCTTCCTCATAGTTGAGGTTGGTTGGTTCTAGCATTCCTATTAACATTATGGCTGCCATTGAAACTCTTAATAACTTTAATAAAAAAAAAACTTTATTAATATTATTATATTTTTTTTAGGAAATATAGGTACTGCGATGAGTACACCAACCTGTTACCTCAAGTCTCAAGTCAAATGACTCTACAATGAAGGAAAAAGTAGGAAAACCAACCTCAGTAGATAGATTGAAAATCAGCAGACTTGTAATCTGGAGGTCGGTGGTTCAAGTCCCAAGTTCAGCGTATATTTATAGTAAAGCGAGTTTGAGTAGGTGATATCACGAAAGTGATAAACACAAATATGATAACTCTTTTTTATATTTTCCAGGAAAGAAGCAGATAGACTACGAGACCATCACCCAGCAGCAACAACTGGAAACAGAAGAACTCACACGGCTGACGGAGCTGTTCGCATTGCAGAAACCAAAATACGAACAGCTGATGCAAGAGAGAGCCATCTGGCAGGAAAAGGAACTGGCCAAAAAGTTGTATCGATTGAAAAAAAATGCTTGCTCACAACACGATAAGCAAATTCTTGAACAACTATGTTAGAGCTTTGAGAGAAAATAATATATCTATTGTTATCACGAAAAAATCGAAAGGAAAAAAGAAGAAAACAGTAAGTTAAGCAGCTTACAGTTAGGGCCGTTTTATGAAATATGATTAGTAAATCTAAGACGACCCTTAGGATTTATCAGCTCACCGACAGGTATTCTAAAATAAGGTTTTCCGTTCTGAAGGTTGGCTACAATTCCGTTACTCCACAGAAGTAATGTACCTACAGCTACAAAGCGCGGACCTCTACAGTTGTTGTCAAGGTGAAAGGGATATTGCTGCACTAAGATTAACAAATCCTGTATCATAATTCAGGCATAAGAGTCTCAATCATAGTAAGTATGTATAATATAGTTATTAAGTATAACCTATGTACCGACCCCACTATAGCTTGATCGATAAGGCGGCGGACTTGTAACCTGGAGCCTGGAGGTCGGTATATCGCTTTTGCCCAGACGACATAAAGTTTAGTGCTGACTTAGACCGTCCCTACTGATCGTACGCACACATACTTGGTGCTAAAATTGGTCGAACCACAGACCTCCTGGTTACAAGTCCGCCGCTTTAACCGATCGAAGCTACTGAGGTCAGTTAATATAATGTTAAATTTTAATAATGTTCGAAAAGTTAAAATAATATAAACCTAATCGCGGCCCAATAGCGAACTCTTCAGGACACTAATTCTGATTTTCAAGATCTTAGTCGAAAGAGATGGCAGCGATTTTTTTTGTTTCCATCACAACACACATAATTATGTATTTCATTAAAAAGGGTCAGAAAAAAAACACAGTTGGTTGGTAATTAATTGTCTGAAAAACTTGGGTCCGTTATGTTGGCCCGGCATATTGGAATTTGCACTGTTTGACAACACCAATCGTTCGTGGTGTTTAGATACCAGATTGTGTTAGGTAATAGCGCCGTTCTCGAGATATTCAACATTGAAACTAGGTGGGCTAGGTTAACTGCAGCCCAGCCCTATTTTTATAAGCGATATTCTAAGTTTTGAAGATGGAATATTTTATTTTTTATTTTATTTGTTAAATTTGGTCTTGACATTTTGAAGAAGAGAAAAAAAAATTAATGACCCACCAAACCCTAGTGGAAAGCTTTATAAATTTTTTTTTTTTTTTTTTTTATTTTATTAGATATTGAACATTGATAATACATATATCGTTAATGCGGTTAAAATTATTGTTTGTGCTTGTGCCGACACTAAGATATTCTGTTGCGAAAATTCAAGATTAGTCCAGCCATAAGTATGGCTGGACTGCTGTGGACCCACTCGTTCTAAAAGCTTAATAGCTCGAGAAAGGCGCGAGCTCAAACGATTATTCAAACGGCGTAAACGATAACGATTGGCGTTGTCAAACATTGCAAATTCCAATATCACAGTGCCAACTTCTGGGACCTAGATTTCCGAGCATTGGATTGTTTTGGGTTCTTCTCTCAGAGCATTGACTAAAGCGGATATAAATATGCCATCTGAGCCATCTCGTTCCAATTAAAATACAAGGTACTGACAGGCCCAGGGTTAATTCTATGTTATTACAAATTAATTGAATAAGCAATAGACGCATTCACAATCATGTTAAAGGTAAAGGCGGCTTCCATGTCTTTAAGTATCAAGTTACCCCGTATTAGGAGTTCAGGAGGTTTCAGTTATAAAAAACTTCTTAAACGCCTTTCAGTTTTCATTCATGTTCCTGCATGATCAACCCTTTCACTACCCCTTACACCAATACATGAGAGTTTCTTTGGACTGTGAATCTGTAAAGGGACTCTTTAGTCTCATTCTTGCGAGGTTAAACAGAGTACAGTGTAACCTGGACACAAGAGAACTCAAGGAACCGGATTTTTTTCTCTTATATCCAGATTTCTCTCAAGAAGAGGTTATTTTCCCTTATACAGAGGTATATTTACTCTAGAAATCATTAATAATAATAACACTTTTTAGTGGAAGGTAACCACCAGGCGAGGTTAATGTTCAAAGCATTTTCTACCACCTAGAGTCTTATTATATGAAATTATTATGTGGTCACAAACTCAAATTAATGAGGAAAAATTCATGCACTGGGTAGGATTTGAACCAACGGATCAGTACTCTACCTGGGTTACCACACTAGGGCGCGTTAACCGTGTTTCTGGAACCGACTATTGGTGTACCTTTAGCTCAGCTCAGTGGTAGGATGGTCGTTTCTATTTCCGGCCCAATCCGAGCTGGGTGAGTGAGTGAAATCAAAAACGGTTGAATCTCCGCAGAGATAATGAGTAGCTGGTAGTAAAAGGGATTTTCGGTGATGGCTGGTTCTCGCTCTTGACAAGGGAGGAAGAGGTTTTTGCATTGGCAATATAGTACAGTCATTCTGGCATTTTCACTCGAATTTTTTTTTCAAGGGTTGTGAGTAAAAAAACCCGAGTTTTTATTTTTCTCAAAACGGTGGAAGTTAGTTTTCGTTAGTAAGGTAAAAATTGAAAGTTTTATCTCTTGTAATGAGCTTAACTATTTCAAAGCACTTCCATTTACATATAAAATATTCGTAAATTCATCGAAAGATGGTCTTAAAAAAACTAAAAATAAAATTTATAGTTTTCAATGGAACGCAATGTTTTAGTTATATTTTCTAATTTTAGTTTTTTTTTAACATTTATCATTTAAACTTAATAAATAATTATGCATTTTATTTTATTAGTGACATGCCCATGTAACATTCTGTACAATAAATAAATAATTGAATTGAACGCACTCTAAAGTTCATGTTCAGCGCTGTGGCTACTAAGCGCTTACGTTCAACACACTCATATCTTATAGGAAAGAACTTATGAACGAAAAAGTAAAAATCAAAAATGTAAAAATAAACAAAGGAAGAAGAAGTAAATCGCCTTATTTTTCCAGTAAAGAGAGTGGTACAGTTAGAAAAAAATTAAAATGTCATCATAATGGTGACGCCACAATTCCTCACACTCGCCTTACTGAAATTTCCCATACTTGGTACTCGAACCACCGACCTCCAGGTTTCTGTTGAAATCGATGGCGCATCGTGTGCACCGGTTCTTGTAGGATCACCGAAGTTAAGCAACATCCAGCGAGGTGAAGACTTCGCGAGGCTGGCATTTCGGCCCAGGCTGGGTGAGGTTAATGTGGGAAGCAGTTTGGTGAGTTTTCTTCGAATGGAGGGTAACAACCCCATCGTGATATGACCATGTAGTTGAAAGTTAAAACCCAAAAAAATCATTACCTACCCATAGTGTGCGAGCTCATATTTTTCGCCCGAATGACTGTACTAATTCCTGTACCATTACTGAGCAAAATCAATGGAATGCCAGCGTTGACACGTCTGTCCTGTGTCACACAATGCCCAGGCAAATGATTCACACACATAAACACCACCAGCCCAGGCTTCAATGAACTTATTTTATGTGCAAACACAAGATTTTTTTTGCCAGCCGTGGTGGCAAAAAAAATCTTGTGTTTTCACATAACAGTAGTTCTCGTTCTGTTACTGAAGCAACGTCCAGCGAGGTTAAGACTTTATACAAACTCTAACTCTTTATATTCTGAATAAGCGACTGTTAAATCAAACTTTAGTTCGGTTTATGAGGCAGCACCCGAAAAAACATTTTTCCTTCGGCCGCGCCTGATGATAAGGTACCACTGATATAGGTATGGGAAAAAAGTAGGTACGTATAATGTTAGTTAACACATTTTAACCGCAGCGAAACACAAAAAGAACTGAATAATTTATGAACAAGTAGCGGTTAAAAGTTGGTAGAACATGACAACTTATTAAAAACATGACTTATTTCCATTATGGAGATTTATCTGTAGTGAAAGTCCTGTTCTGTCCTCCATCTTTGAATTGTTGGTCGTGGTGGTTAAGGCGCTCGTCTGGTGATCCAGGTAGTGTGGGGATCCGTTGGTTCGAATCCCAACCAATGCATGAATTTAGCCTCATGTTGGCATGTTGCTGGAATAACCCTATACTCTTAGGGGGAATTAATAGACAACATCAATAACTTAAGTCGTTGGTAAGTGTCGATTTTCCCTAATATCTTACACAGTACGCAATCAGTGACTTAGCGCCACATAGGTAATACAAAAACGTCTATTAATTCCGCCCTTAGTCTTAATCGGGCAGTAGAAATAAATGTCAGTTATTTTTCCTTAACTTTAGGTAAGAATAAGTTATCATATTTGTGTTAATGATTAACGTGATATCATAACTACTCAAACTCGCTTTACTAAATGTACGCTGGAACCGGGACTTGAACCATCGACCTCCAGGTTACAAGTCCTCCGCCTTATCGATCAAGCTACTGAGGTCGGTCAAAGGTTGGTAGTATAAACACCACAGGCGGAATTTGAATTCTGCTTGAGTAACAAGAAAACTTAAACTGACCTCAGTAGCTTGATCGAAAAGGCGGCGGACTTGTAGTTATATCACGAAAGTGCACAAATATGACAACTTTAAAAACTTTTAAAGAACAAGGAAACTTAATTTATGGTTTTTCCGCCGGGCCGTCCCGAGAGCTTTACGTATAAGTCTGTCCAGGTAGCTCAGTGTTCAAGGCATCCGTCTTGTAATCCAGAGGTCGCGAATCGTACCAGCTACCCACATTAACCTCATCCAGCCTGGGTAGGGCCGGACATGCCAGCCTCACGTGTTTAGAGAAAACTGAATTTTCTTAGAAAAGTCTCCCTAACCGAGAGTCGAACTCGGGATCTCTGGACTACGGGTAGTAGTCACAACCGTTACGCCAAAGAGGCTGGATTAATATTAGACCTGGGTGTACCCCTACTGGTTACAAAGTTATTGTTTGCTACCGTGCATTGGTAGTCAAGTAGTTAACGCGCTAGTCTGGTAATCCTGTTGGTTCAAATCCCACCGAATGCATAGATTCTTCTCATTTATTTGAGTTTGAGATCACTTAATAATAACACTCTGAGGTTTTTTTGGACATGGTGTTTATATTATAGAAATCCTAATGTGAATATTTTGAAACACTTTTATAATTCTAGGATTCAAATTTTGATTACTTACTTTTCCCGACTCGAGTTTCGTCTATTTCATAGACATTATCATGGGAACTGAAAACTTTTGGTGGTGTACTAAGTTGGTGGTGTGTTTTTCCGTTCCCTTGATACCTTTCAGTAAACTATATACCTATAAAGAATCTGAGGTTTAGGTGGTAGAAAATGCTTTGAGCTTTAACCTCACCTCAACTCGCCTGGTGATTACCTTCCACTAAAGAGTGTTATTATTATTTATATTTATGTGTACCTACCTTGGTTACTCAAAAAAAATTCTCAGTGATCACTTGTAATACCCCTACTGGTTACAACATTATTGTTTTGTTACAAAACCAGTGACAAAACTATTGTTTTGTAACATGAAGAGTTTCCAGTTTTGTGGTGAGCACGTTACATCGTAATGAGTTGCAATCAATCAACAGCAACGCTGCGCTGAGGATCGGTAGACACTTGTTGACTGGTAATAGAGACTCATCTATCACGGGCTTTCGTCAGAGAAGTCAAAGGAAGTCACAGGATAGTACAAAGCGAACCTCTATGTGTTCAGCATTCAGCAAAATACGCTGCCAGGCAGGCGCGGCCGGTGCTAAGGAGCTGCGGAACTGCAGCACCCCCAGACACAAAAGAAAAAGAGAGGATTTTCCCAAGTCCTAGCTCTTACAGATTGAAAAATATTACACATTTCTAGAATACTTAATGCATTAATATTATGATTGGCATGGTAAACAAACGAAAGCTCTTTAGATACTGAAATAACGACTCTAAAACCTTATTAGTCCGGTTTATGTGGCGGCACCTCCAAAACATGTACGAATTTCTTTGTGGTGAAGCACAAGGCCTCTTCACAATTTTTGTGGGTAGCGCAGCATTACTAAGAGCCTCCTATACATTTCGAATTATTCTATTACATTAATTTCTTTTTACTCTGGTAATGCCGCCACTGGTCGTTACTCATACAAGTAACTACTCATTTTTCCTCACGAGGTATGAGTGGACCCCGAACATCCAAGTACAGAGCAGAAAAAATCCTCCCCCGCTGGGAATCGAACCCAGGTCACCTTGTGTGTGCAATGCCTAGCGCGCTAACTCGCTCTGCCACAGTGACACCTCCAAAACATTTTCCCACCGTCCGCGCCTGCTGCCAGGATCTGTTTATTGTTAAAAAATACAATGGTACATGCTGTATACAAGTGTTTTTTTATCTCTCACAGCAAGAAGCTGAAAGCCATTACTCCTCAATAGTCCTCAAGCTCCGAGACAAGTGACTGAGCCCCGATTATTATTATTATTTAAAAAAGTTATCATAATTATTTGTGATTATCACTTCCGTGATATCACAAACTCGCTTTATTAAATCCGCTCTGAATCCCGGAACTTGAATCACCGACCTCAATAATTATGGACCCGTAAACGGATCAGAAACAGGAAAAGGTTTTTTTTTCTTCTTGGCCAGCTGAGGACCACAACGAATAAGAAAATTTATAACTTATATTAAGAAATAATTTATAATATTTATAACATATTGTATAGTTTATATTTATAAGAAAATTCATAACTTAACCATTCTCTGTTAATTTCTTTCCTTGCAATCTCTCTGCATCCTTTCCGAATGTTGTTAATTTCTTTCCTTCTAATCTCTCTACATCCTTTCTGAATGTTGATGTTTTCTTGCATCAGTCCAAGAGCTTATTATTATTATTAGAATTATATTCTAAAGTGTCTAGGTTTACTTTAGCTACCTTCATCCTCATCCTTGTTGTTACTTGTTATATTTGTACAGGAGATTAGCCACTGTACAAATACCCAGGTCCTGGAGCAAGTATACAAAGGCCATGATTGACAGGCCACCCATATCTTGGTTTATATGATCCTTTATCTCTATTGCTCGCAGCTCCTCCAATGTTTATCGTTCAGCTCTTTGTTGTAAAACATTGCCCATCGTGTAGAGTTCTTGTCTGTTTTTCTATCCTAAAATAAATTTGCGATGTAGCGTGCAAATAAAAGTGTTTAATTTTTTTTAGGAGCAAGGACTCTGATTGTTAAGTCTCCTCTGTAAATAAATATCATTTGAAAAAAGTGTTTCACGGCCAGCTTCAATGGCACGTTGAATGCACCGTTTCTCGTAGGATCACCGAATTTAAGCAACGTCCAGCGAGGTGAAGACTTTGTGATGTTGGCATTCCGGCCGAAGGTAATGTAGGCCGGATACTGAAGGTCTGTCTGTGTTGCAGCTTGCCTGCGATAGGCGAGAAGTGACACAATACATCCCATTTAGGTGCTGACTGCTGGGTCAACAAGGTAACACGAGTGCACGGTAAAGTGTCCCTTACAAACAACTGTAAAGTGTCCCTTACCAAATTATCAATGGTTGGTTATATGGTTATCTTAAAGCCGACAAAAAAAAAATCTCAAAGCCAACAATATATTTTGTTGGCTCTGGGATTCAAACCCGGGACCTTCCGTATGGTAAACTAGAATCTTACCACTGAATCAATCATGTGCTCACAAAAGCGTTTGAGCTATTTTTGAAATTTTTAAAAAGTACCTACCTACCCAAACAATATTCTATGAAATGGTAGGCAATGCGTTGTGGATGAGGTAGTACTCTGAAGGGTTTGTTTTTAAACGCGTAATGCAAATATTATTTTTAGCTCATACCAAAGAGTAGTTATTGAGTGAAAATTAGTTTCTTTGTTATGATTATCAATGTGCTTTCTTGTGGTCGCACCAGCAAGTCCCATGAGATTCGGGGGCAATGCATCTGTTGGGTGGTCGAAATTTCGGCAATCTTCATAAGTTTGTAAAAGTATGTCATTCTTGTGAGTTTTTTATTCATGCAAATGTTGAATGTTGACGTTTCTTCACACCGGTCTTTTATTTTACGTTGCCATCTATTGAAATCTCTTACAACATGACCTGGTGGTGTCCTGTTATTCAGTCGATTAGGTGACACTTCATTAAACCTCACTCTCTAGTTTAAACTTATTTAAAATAGTGATTATATTTATTTTTTAAACAAAGGGTTTAGAGATTGTCATAGTCAATAACCCCGCCCTTTAGTTAGGACATAATTATGTATATATTTTTTCCTGTTTATATTAATTTTGTCAATTTTGTATTTTAATTTTTACCGTTATTTGTTTGTATATAATATAATATATGTTCTACTAACAAAGAGTTTCATGTTAGCAACCTCATCACAGAAATCGTGCAGAGAAAAAAGGCAGACACACACAGACTAGAAATAGAGAGTACAAGATCAAGGCATAACACAAACCAACAGACTCAAGGCGCAGGCACAAGGCGGATCCTCACAGCAAGGAGACGCCTGACCCAACCAGGCAGCAGCAGACCACAACAACAGTTGTAAAAAACTTTTCCTCCCCCGTATGGGGGCATTTCGAAGGACAGACGACGAGCAAACATTTGACACTTAGGCAAACAAGATGCAGAGTTGGCTTTGTTTCGACACACTAAGTGTGCCGCAAAATAAAAGATAACGCTGTCGTCTGCCTTTCGGGCTGCCCCCCCGATTAACGCCCACATGCCACTTTCCTGACTTTCCCAGTGAAACACAGACAAAGAGGTGAGGCAAGTGCAAATGTTGCTGCAAAATTTATTGAATCAAATTTGGTAATCTATAATCTAAATACCTATGTAAATGGTCTAGTATTTCAATTATACAACTAGTACTTTCTTGTGCACACTGTATATAATGTAAGATGCATAAGTACTCTGCTCAATAACAACGTACAAAGCAGCGTAACTCATAAGAAATTAAACATACACAAGTTAGTTACTTGAGCTTTAGCCTCACTCAGTAGATATTTATTTTTACCTTTTACTTTAAAAAAAAGCCCAAAAAAAAAAAAAAAAAAAAAAAATAAATAAATAATGCCCAACACAAAAAAAAACAACAAAAGAGGCTTATAAAAAGAAAATGCCCCCGAAAAAAAAAAAAAAAAAAAAAAAAAAAAAATACACATACTAGCTAGTAACCATTTAAAACTTATTTTCACTTTAGAATTGCTTTGTATATACTCTATTCACAGGTACAGGGAATGGAGAAGAGACAGGCCTCCTAAGAGACCTACCTCTCACCCATCACCCACATACCCTCTCTTTCAGATCAAGCCCCACGAGAACCAATTCCAGGACAAAAGTGTTAATCCCTAGAAGCAGCTTACTGCTATTTTTTTATAGTGCTAAAAAGTCTGAGTAATGCTAGTAAAATAACAGCAGTCAAAAGTTTAAAGTGTTTCTCTCAGAGGAAGAATAAAATAAACCATATTAATACCTATTATTGACATACTTATATAGAAACATATGAGTATAGCAACGATAGTAATAATAAAAAATAAAATAAAAATAAAAAAATCCACTACCTCAAGTCAACCTGACTCTACAATTAATCAATGATAATATCGAATAATGAAATATAATATTATTGAATAAAGAATGCCAATATTGAATAACTTGTACAGCACTTGTAATCTATTTTATCTGATAAACCTGCTGTACTCACAAATTGTAAATAAACATCTGTAAATAATTCACTAATTCTCGTTGATTTCTCACTGCCCATGAACGAGACACTCCTCCGCCCGGGACAGGGCCCGAGACTCTGGTTCCGGTCTGAAGAGTGTGACTCACCAGGGCAACCCCTAGCCAAAGACAGGAGATGGTCCAGCACAGTAACACCTAAGTATTACGTGTGGTGGACAGTCTATGTACTCTTAAATGTTACCTGTAAATAAATGTTATTTCATGCACTTTACTTAAACAAAGCGCTGCTCAGCTAAGAGCAACACCCTGTACACAACTACACATATATTTAAAAAAGGAAGAAAAAAAAAAAAAAAACTGATATATGCACACAGTCTATTGCTGCTGAAATTATAAAATTGAGCCCTGAAGTAATGCCACACGGCGGTTCCAGGGCATAAATAAGAAACGATAAATGAAGGGGTTTTTAGACGGTAAAAAACCTTCTCGCTGGCTCACAGGAACTTACCTACGCCGGTGTTTGATGCAAATTTTCCCCTTCTCTAAAAGAAAAAAAAAAAAAAAAAAAAAAAAACAAAGAGTTTCATAATAATAATAATGAAAAACCTCGTCTAGAATAAGTTGATGGGGTAGTGTGCCTCTGACACAGGCAGCATTTCTTCGTTGGATAGCAATTGACAGTCTTTGACAAAGAAAACTCAAGGACCTCTTTTCTCTGGACAATGACATAGGTTTTAGGCTTCCGGTTTTAATAAAAAAAAATTGGTTTCAGCACTTCAGAGACCAAGAGTTTCAAAGGTCAGAGGTTTGAAAATGGTTTAATGTAAAGAGGTTTACCTTGGTTGATGAGGTTATGAACTTATTTGACTATTTATATTTGACTCATTTCTCGCCTGTAATGCCACCACTGCAGCACTGGTTTCTATCCATAGAAATAGTTATACAAGCAACTCATTTGTCCTCACAAGATATGAGTGAACCCTGTTACAGCCAAAGTACAAGAACTACGATTCTGACTAGGTGCAAAATTTCAAAACACAACACCCCCGTCGTGATATGATCATGCAGTTGAAAGCGACATCAAACCCAAATTAGAGAAGAAAAAATCTATACACAAGACACGGAAGGAGCCCAAAACTAGCCAGAATATTGTTTCTGGGTGTGTTCAATACCCGTAAAAGTAAGTACTTCTGTCCCGGTAGCTCAGTGGTAAAGGCGGACACGGGTTCGAAACCCAGCAGGGACATGACAAGTTATCCTCCCATTTGGGATTTTTACCACATAATAATATGTCTTGGGATTACTGCTGGAATAATGAGACTTAATAGTCCTAATCGGGCAGTAGAAATAATGCGATATTATTATTATTATTACTTTTCCTCAGGTATCTTCTGATATTAGTAAAATACCTATCTATCTACTCTGTACATTTACAACTTCTCACTTTTACCTATGTTTTGACTGATGGACTGACTTTGACTACATTTGGCATCCAAAGTAATGTGTATCAACACTGTCAAGATTTGAAGGTGATATTAAGACTACTATTTTTGACGACTCTATCAGACGTATCTCTGGAGAGTGTTTTGTTATCGAGATAATGTTCGTCCAGATTGATGGAGTTCCACAGGGAGTAACATCAATCCATCTCAATGCTGCTGCTGTGCTGGCCGACAGCCGACAGGTCAGAGATCGGGACAGTCTCGGACAGGCGAATAGGAAAACCAGACTGCTGTGAATAGCCATTAGATTGTTGAAAAATATTTGAACACTTGGAGTGTGTGACCACAGGGGCGCAAACAAGGGGGTGCAATTCCGGTAGCTCCGTTGTCAAGGCGTCCGACTGGTAATCCAGAAGTCGCGGGTTTGAAACCTAGCAAGGGCAAGTCAAGTTATCCCATTTGGGATTTTTTTTTAAAACAATTTTCACGACTAAAGTGGTAGTTTATATTTAACAGAATTACAATTATAAGTACATAATGAACAATTAATTACAAATTAATTAAATTTGGGATTTTGACCACTCAATACTGCGTCTTGGGCTTTCTGCTGGAATAATGGGACTCATTAGTCCTAATCGGTCAGTGTAAATAAGGCGATATTATTATTATTTTGAGGGTCCCCACCCCATTTTTTATTGCTTTTTGTAAGTCAGGACTTTTGTATCTCTTGCTGTTGAACATAATGTGAATGTAATTTCCGCATGATTAGCTTAGTGGTCGCTTGCCAAGACAACGGTGGAAGGTCCTGGATAACCAATGAGAGTGCGTTGTGTGATGATTGAAACGGAGATTCGGGGATTTGGAGAGTGGAACGTGTTTCTGGAATGGGCTAAAGCCGCTAAAGGTTCACTATTACCGTTCACAATCTTCACAAAAAGGACTTTCAAAATACTTCTGGGAGCGCGCCTGGTTTAACACACAGTAGTAACGCTGACGGTCTCTAATGAGTAGCCATTAAGGGTTTGTACATATCAATATTTATTTACATGTTTTTCCCCGGCTAACGTAAGAAGTACTGAGAGTGAGAAATGGTTTCTTGAGTCTTGCGTATCCCGCTGGAACATTCATATCATGATTGTTTTAACCAGTCGGTCAATCTCGTCAATCGCTCAGTATGCACGGAGCATTACGAGTGAGAAATAAGTTTCAGAGGAGGTTGAGACACTTGACAAGTTGAGATTGATGGCGATGTATTTATCGACTTCTCGACCGGTGATAAAAGATGTATCTATTGATCGGTGTCAAGAAAGATGTATCCTTCGAACGGTGGCAAAAAAGATGTATCTATTGACTGGTGGTGAGAAAGATGTATCTATCGACCGGTGGCGAGAAATATGTATCTATTGACTGGTGGTGAGAAATATGAATCTATTGACTGGTGGTGAGAAAGATGTATCTATTGACCGGTGGCGAGAAATATGTATCTATTGACTGGTGGTGAGAAATATGTATCTATTGACTGGTGGCTAGAAATATGTATCTATTGACTGGTGGTGAGAAATATGTATCTATTGACTGGTGGTGAGAAAGATGTATCTATTGACCGGTGGCGAGAAATATGTATCTATTGACTGGTGGTGAGAAATATGTATCTATTGACTGGTGGTGAGAAAGATGTATCTATCGACCGGTGGCTAGAAATATGTATCTATCTATTGACTGGTGGTGAGAAATATGTATCTATCGACCGGTGGCTAGAAATATTATCTTATCGAAGGCTCCGGAGTATATCAGTGGCAAGCGGCGCAAGAAAAATGTGTCTATCCACTCCTTGAGTTCATGTTTTTTGTTCTTACATCTACAATGATACTTCCATTTGGAAGGATTTATCACCAAGGTTCAGAAATTTCCCAGCGTAGGTATTTTAAATTTCACACTTCTTAGGTTATTTGCCCTCCCGCAAAAAGAGAGAGATTGTGTTTACTTTTCAGATTTAGTTTTACAATTGAAATTTTTATTTATTTATTTTAAAGGCTCAATTTCCTTCCTATAATAAGGGTTTAGATATCAAGATCTCCTGTAGACCACCCATAGGTGAACCAATCATGTCAGAAATTCAGCACTATATAAGTATGTGAATCTTTCTGGTTTGGAATTTTCGTAATCTTGTATCTGACGATAACAATACTAAATTTGTTGTATAAATAATTCTGTTTTTATAATGTGTAAAAAAAATCAATAGATATTTTCTATAAATCTTTTGTGTACTAGTGTTTATTTAGTTACATCGAGTGCAAAATATAAGTACTCTAGGTATGTATGCAGTTATGTACCTAATATCAATGTACTTATTTATTTATATTTATAACATCATCAGTCTTCAGGCAAAACTTTTAATTTTAAGGATTAAAAAATAATGTAACGTATAGCGAGGTGAAGATTCACGTGGCATTCCGGCCCAACCCAGGCTGTGTGCGGTTAATGTGGGTATTAGCAGGTTTGGGACGTAAAAACCGCAGTTCTTAATACCTAATATAAAAAAAATGTGTTTGTAAGGCCTCACTCGGTATTTTATAAAAAATATTATTATTATTGAATACTTTATTAAAATAGGACATTTATATTATGAACAGTATAAACAAGAAAATAGATTAATAACAAAATATTTAAAGATGTCCTCACTAAAGGGCGGGGTTATTGCCTATGACAATCTCTTCCACCCAACTGTTAAAAAGAAACGCACTAAAGCAAGCACAGAAGAACTCTATACCTGTATCACTGATGTCTCTGGAAACACAAAATATCCCCTATTTGCAAGTTAGGCACTAAGTTAACACCCGAATTCTGTTAAAAAGTAATGTTCCGGGAGCCATCAACCAGGTTATGTTCTCAAGTATGTATTAGGCACAAGAAATGACTGTCGAAATACTAAAACTTTTTTTTACCAGTAAATATTCTTCTGAAGCAATTAAAGTTTATTTTATTTTAAAACATACAATTTATAAAATGTAAAATATTTCCTCCATGCTCGAGGAATAGGGCATTGTGCCCATCACACATGCGGCATTGCTTTTTTGGATTGCTATCGATATTCGTTGTCGTAAAAACTCAGTACTTCTTTTGTCGCCTGATACAGCTGTGAGGAGGTTCCCGAGGTCTTGGATGAAACATTTAGCTTCCTCACACCAGGGACCCATTGTTTCTACCGCAAGTGGGACAAACAGGTGGTTGTCTGTTAAATTCCTGTATTTCGCTCTCTTTTTTTTTGCCGCCATCTCAGCTACTCCTGCAACACCTCTGCTAGACAATTCAACATGTGATGGAGCGACAGTGTCTGAGCACGTTGCGTCCCATACTAGACATCTTCCGGACTTCCATGGAATGAGCGACATGCCGTCCGGACGCTTACCATCATCTCGCGACATTCCGACTGGTTCCAGAACAGCAGGGATCTTAGCTGATACTAGTGCGCGCCTGATGATGTCAATACTAAAACTTATACACAATAATCAACATCAATAATACATGTTCAAAAACATCAAAAAATCATGTTCAAAAACATCAGTCATACAATAATACATGTTCAAAATCATCAATAAAATATATTCAAAAACATCGATAATTCATGTTCAAAAAGTTTAGCAGAGCGTGGTTTCGATCCACGGACCTCTGGGTTATGGGCCCAGCACGCTTCCACTGCGCCACTCTGCTCTTGATGAGGCAATGTGAGCTTAAGAGGAAAATTAATCGAGATCACACGTTCGAGGCAGATGAACTTACTTTTCTTCATTTAAAACAATACGCAATATCTAGACTTAAGTACACAGAGGTATATAACAAAAATGTCTATTATTGCGGAATTATGTAATAGACGTTTTTGTAATGTCTCTGTGGAGCGAAGTCTATAGATTTTGGGTATTGTCTTAGGGCGAAATTAATAGAAAAAATCTATAACATTGCTAAGCGGTAGTCAAGTCATTGCTAAGCGGTAGTCAAGTGGTTAACGCACTAGTAGATAGTGTAGGGATCCGTTGATTCGAATCTCACCCAGTGCATGAATTTTTTCTCATTAATTTAAGTTTGTGAACACATAATAATGAGACTCTTGAAGGTTAGGTGGTAGAAACTGCTCTAAGCATTGACCTCGCCTGATTGTTACCTTTCATTAAAGACTATCATTATAATTATATCACCTACCTCTGGCTGTTTATTTAGATATCAAGTGTCCATGATTAATCCAATCAAAACAACAAGATATGTCCATGTAAACACAACCTGTTCTCTTCTTCTGAAGGGGGGTATATCCTCACTATTTGTTGACGAAATTTATTTGTTAGAAGATAAATACACAGAAACTTGTTAAAAAGAAAAAAAAGTAGATGATGACACAGAGACAAGAAAACGAGATTGGTGGCGGTTGATTTATTCATAATGGCCATGTTGGTTTTTTAAAATCATGGTGGAGAGATATAATTGGCGAGATATTAAACAGCTTAGATATTCAGAACAAAATACAGGGTGTTCAAACAGGTTGGATATTCAGAACAAAATACAGGGTGTTCAAACAGCTTAGATATTCAGAACAAAATACAGGGTGTTCAAACAGATTAGATATTAAGAACAAAATACAGGGTGTTCAACTAGCTTAGATATTAAGGACGAAATACAGGGTGTTCAAACAGCTTAGATATTAAGGACAAAATACAGGGTGTTCAAACAGCTTAGATATTCAGAACAAAATACAGGTTCTTCAAACAGCTTAGATATTCAGAACAAAATACAGGGTGTTCAAACGGCTTAGATATTCAGAACAAAATACAGGGTGTTCAAACAGCTTAGAATCATAGGACTTTACCACTTTAATATACAAAATCTTGTATTATTTTTTTAAATGTGATTCTGCCACTGGTTGCTGCTTCACATCAAAACAGCTACTCATTTTTCCTCTTGAGGTATGAGTGGACCCCGAACATCCACTTACAGAGCAGAAAAATTCTTACCCCGCTGTGGATCGAAGTAAGGTCACAATGCCTATTTTTTTTATGACGATGACTGCTAAAATGGTGGGATTGTCCCTCAAGTTGGAGTATAGTGTATAGTGCACCGTGATGGCTTGAATCTACGACTTGAGGGTGGGTGGTGTGGCTTATCTTAACATTAATGCTGTTTTATTATTCGGACCTGTCCTTAAGGGCCGTTTTATGAAACAGGATTAGTAAGTCTAAGCCGATCCTTAGATTTTATCAGCTCACCGATAGGTATTTTAAAACAAGATTTTCCTCCACGAAGGCTGGATACAGCTCCGTTACGCCACAGAAGTAATACACAGCTACAAAGCCCGACTTAGATATGACCTCTACAGTTGTTGTCAAGGTAAAAGTTAAGGGATAGTGTCCACTTAGATTAACTAATCCAACTCTTATGGTGGGAATGACCATAAAAGTTGACAAGCACCACTATAATCTAATATTTTTTTTTTTAATACATGAAAAGTAAAATGGTTCAAATACATATAACACTGACAGTTTACATAATACATTTAACACTTGTATTTTTAACTGAACTTATGCTAATAGGTTCTTTTGGCTGTCGTCATCCCACAGTAAGGGCCACACCTATGAAGTATGTGGTTCTTGTTTTCTGTTTCATATCCTGTTTCAAAATTCGGCCTTGTGTCTTGTGCTTGTGCAGTAGGTATAAATAAGTGCCTTTTATTAGGTAATATATTATTACAACCTCAAGCTAAAGGTAATCTCACATGGAGGGGAGGTTTCCGGTCTAATAATATTCATATTTTTTCATCCCTTATCCCCGTGTAGATTCACAACCAGACGCGGCTGGTGCTAAGGAGCTGCGGAACTGCAGCCACCCATTCGAAAGGGAGAAAGAGTGTTCTTTCATGTCCACAGAAAGAATCATTATTATATATTTTCTTAAATAATAATAATAATATCGTCTTATTTATACTGCCCGATTAGGACTATTAAAGTTCAATTATTCCAGCATCAGTAAGCCCAAGACTTATTATATGGTAAAAATCCCAAATGGGAGGATAACTTGCCATGTCCCGGCTGGGTTTCGAACCCAGTTAATATGTGTTAATAATATAATATATTTCAACCAGATCAGATAAAACGTTTCCAGTTTTTCACCAGCCGGCAAGGTACCCAAGACACTTGCCGCACTTCTTAAATAATTAATTTATATTTTTATAAATTAATTATTGTTTACGACACTTCTTAAATAATTAATTTATAATGATTGCCATGCTAGAGACACTCAAACTCGATATAAAAATGAGAGCGACTGGGCAAAATTAATAGACAAATTCTATTTCTGAAGTCATTGCTAAGCGTCGGTTTTCCCTGTCTTACACAGTACGCAATCCATGACTTAGCGCCACAGAGGTATTACAAAAACGTCTATTAATTCCGCCCTATGAATCCCATTTTCGTCCAGTTTATGTGGTAGAACCCCCAAAATATTTTCCCACCGGCGCGGCGGCCGCCCCTGTTAACAATCATATCTTTTTTGATGTCTCTATTAACATCTGTCCCTGTGATAAACCCGTGTTTTGTTCTTTGTGCTGCTTGATCATTCCCTTCGTAATGAAACCGTATCGAAAACCCCAACACTCGCTGTGAAAACAAGAGAATCTTACCCCCCTTTCCTCTGAAATTTCCCGTTGAGCTCTCCAGTTGGTTGTGAATATTTATGACATTGTTGTAGACAGGGTGGGAGCTACTGTTAAGTTAAGTTATCATATTGGTGTTGATCACTTTCGTAATATCACAACTACTCAAACTCGCTTTACTAAATCTACGCTAAAACCGGGACTTGAAAAACCGACCTCCAGGTTACAAGTCCGCCGTCTTATCGATCAAGCTACTGAGGTCGGTCAGGGTGGGAGCTACTGTGTGCTGTTTGATGGCGCGTTGAATGCACCAGTCCTCGTAACCATCACCGAAGAAACGCCCAGTGAGGTGAAGATTTCGTGACGCTGGCATTTCAGCCCAACCCAGGCTCGGTGAGGTTAATGTAGGTAGCAGGTGTGTGAGTTTCCTGCGAATGGACGGTAAAACCCCCGTCGCGTCGTGATGACCATGCAGTTCAAAGGGACGTCAAACCCAAAAAGTTACCTTTTTATAGTAAAAAGTAGCGCACCGTTCAGTGGTTAGATCCTTGCTTACCATGTGGAAGGTCACGGGTTCGAATCCCAGAGCCCACAAAATTTCTAGACGTAAATTGACTAATTCACAGATTGTCAGGGACACCTTCCAGTGCGCTCGTGTTGACCCAGCATCTAAATGAAAAATAGGTACCTATTGTTTCACTTCTCGCCCATCAGAGGGGAGGCTTACTACGGGATGGGCAAGCTATAGCATAACAGCACCCACCACAAGAGTCTAAAATTGCTGTTGTTTCATGGTTACGATTTTTTTTTTCTTTTTAGGGATGTAGAGATTCCTTTTCGATCAACATTACAAATCTATTGAACCACCCAGTATACAATTTTGGCCCTTAGTTAGCTTATTCATTCTCGGTGTCAGTGATTGTGTTTAATGTTTCGCCAATGTTTATTTTATTTTTCTTTTATTAGAAAAATAAAATTTTGTACGCTCTGTCAGCGGCTCAATATTTTTCTGTAATTCATTATTTAAAAACAACAATAGTACAAGTCAGTATTTCATAGTAGATTTTCAGTTTTAACACACTATACACATACATTACTTCTACCCAACAATACAAGGGTTGGGTGGAAGAGATTGACATAGGCAATAACCCCGCCCTTTAGATAGGACATCTGTATTTATCTATTTTTTCCCATTTTATTGTTTATATTGTTTCCAGTTTTTTTTATTATTTTATATAATAATTATTTGTATTGTACAAATATAATTATGTTTTTTTGAGCAATATTAGATTGTTTATTAGATAATCTCATTCGCTAGCCAGGTTCCAGTTGAACCTGTGACCCCTTTTCCAGGCCAACACCTTTAACACTGTTTTTTAACACTGATAATTATGTTTTTGTATCAAATAATAATGATCTTACACTACACACTGGACACGGAAGGAGCCCAGAACACTAGTTCTGGGCGTCCAAAGAGTTCAGCCATATCATTCCTTCCACCACCATCAGCTCACACATGGACTCGGAAAGTAAAGTAAGTATTTCGTAAGAGTTCAGAGTCAAATCTTCCTGAGACGGAGCCAAATGTTCAACCTTCATTGAACCTCAGCAGCAGCTTGATCCATCAGGTGGTGGTTCAAGTCCCAAGTAAGGCAAAAAAAATTGGAAAGCGAGTTAAAACATAAAAAAATGTGTGCCACCTATAAACCTTTTAACTTTCCTTATCCTTATTTTAATTTTGGATTTTAACGTCGCTTTGAACTGCATGGTCACATCACGAGGGAAGTGTTACCCTTCATTCGAAGGAAACTCACAAATATGCTACATTTATTATCCTCACCCAGCCCAGGATGGACCGTAATGGCAGATGAAAATGTCTTCTCCTCGCTGAGCGTTGCTTAACCTCGGTGATCCTACGAGAACCGGTGCATTCAACGCGCCACCGATGCTGGCTAAATCAGGACATTAAAACCAAATAATAGAACTTTTTGTAGTCTATTATTTGTAGTACCTCTGTCAGAGCTAAGTCTAGAATTCTAGATTTTGTGTATTGTCGAGTAGGTAATTTGTTCTGGTATGTAGTTCAAGACGTTAATGTTATAATTATGTATGTACCTTACTAATTAAGTAATGAACATTCTCTCCATTGTTGCACACTACAACGTGTAGTCATTATGAGTGCACAGACTTTAAGTATACGGAGTGAACAGTGTCCATACAAATAAGGAACAATGTACAAAAGTAATAGATAATATGTATTGTATACTGGGTTTCACAAACTTAAAATATCTAAAAAAAATATTTTTTTTATTTTGTTTTCTTAAAAAAAAATTCAACGTCCCAAAAAAAAACTTTCAATGGCGTAGCCAGGTTTAAAAAAATCCGCCCCGAAATTTCAAAGGAACCAGGGAGTGGTTGGGGACAACCCCAAACCCCCCCCCCCCCGAAATTTCCAAGAAACCCCAGCAAAGATGGAATATATACGTTAGGCGAGATTTCTGAACGAGATTCTCGACCCGAATAAATTTTCATGCCTCCGAGCCGGGGTTTGTAAAAATCACATGCAGAGCACAATATTTTTTTCGTATTTATAAATAACTAGCGGGCCGAGGCATGGCCGTGAAAGCAAAAAATCCTTTTTCGCCAATGGCAGGTGTTGTAGTGGGAATTTTGAAAAATCCCGTCTTATTGCACATCTAGACTATAAGACAAAGCTTACCTACCAAATTTCAGCTTCCTAGGACTTACCAGTTCGGAGAAACAGTGATGAATCAGTCAGTCAGTCAGTCAGTGAAACTCTCTTTTATAAGTATAGATATGAGTGTTTTACGGACTTCTTTCCCAATACTGTAGCTGTTGAATGGGACGTAAACCCCAGTTGGGTGATAAAAAAAAGGGTGGTGCGGAAGAGAATGCCGTTGGCAGTAGCACCGCCCTTGATCAAGTTTTGTTTTATTAATCTCAATTTCTATGTATATGTATATATATCTATGTAAATAAAATTTGATCTAATATATGTTTATAATAAATAAATAAATAAAATAATAGAAGGGTTGCGAGGCTCTTTTCTTAATAAAGCTGAGCTACCCACAGATAATTGAAAAGGCTTTTGCTTGACCTCAAAGAATATTCATAATGATACTGGCTGACTGCTCAATGGGACGGCTTACACAAAGGTGACTAATTCATCAACAAGAGCCATACGCCATCAGTCTTAGCGATACTTTCATCTTGAAAGTTCAAGACACGGGTTAGAGAACTCAAAGCTTAAATAATGTTCGCGGATTCGTGCCCGTCATCAATCAAAAATCTGCAGGTGACATTTGCCACAATATCTCTTTTTTACTTACCTCTTTCCATGCATCTAGTCATTTTTAGAAGTGGGTTTTACCCTCTCCATTCCCTGGAATCTTATAGAATCAGCTACCCACCATTGACCTCACCCAGCCTGTGGGTTGAACCAGTACCTTTTTTTTTTGTTATCATTTCGTGATATCACAACTAATCAAACTTTACTAAATCTACGCTGAAACCGGGACTTGAACCACCGACCTCCAGGTTACAAGTCTGCCGCCTTATCGATCAAGCTACTGAGGTCGGTTATTAGGTACATATATGTCCTATTAATGAAGAATTAAATAATAATAATACTGAGGTCAGTTTATTATTACATAATTATTAATCTTAATTACATGAGTACTTGTCCACTGCAGTGTCCAGGCTAGGTGCACAGTTCACACCCCGCAGTGAGGCCGCTAATAGAAGCTGCAGGGACAACTCGGGCAATTAATATTCATAAAGCTTTGCTCTCTCGGACTACTCGACAAAAGATGAACAATCGTATGGTGAGAACATTTGGATTTGGTTGTTAATGATGAATGTTGCCGCTTGTGATTATTATTACCAGGGCGAGTGGAATAGCGCAGTGAACTTGCACTTTACACTTGCCATGACCTGGGTTCGATTCGTTTGAATCCACGGCTGGATAAAAAAAAATCTGTACCCTATTATAAGGGTTGGGTGGAAGAGATTGCCACAGGCAATAACCCCGCCTTTAGGTATTAGGACATTATTTTTATTTTCTTTTTTACTTATTTAATTTGTCATTTGTTTGTTTTTTCTTAAGGCGCTAGTCTGGTAATCCATCAGGTAGCGTAGAAATTCGTTGGTTCGAATGCATGATTTTTTTCCTTATTAATCTGAGTATGTGACCACATAATAATAATAATAAGACTCTGAGGGTTAGGTGGTAGAAAATGATTTATGAAATTAAATAATGATTTAATTTCAGGGAGTGTGGTTTCAAATTATTTGTGGATGGCCTCTCTCTCTCTCTCTCTCCTCTCTCCTCTCCTCTTTTCCTCTCTCTTCTCTTCTTCCTCTCTCTCTTCTCTCTACTTCTCTCCTTTTCTCTCTTTCTCTCCCTCTCTTTCTTTTCTCTCTCTCCCTCCCCTCTCTACTCTTCTCTTTCTCCACCTCCTCCACTAAAATTCGTCCTTTCTCCACCTCCCTCTCTCTCCACCCTCTCTCTCCTCTCTCTCCCTCCCTCTCCTCTCTCCCTCCCCCCTCCCTCCTCTCTCCTCCCTTCCCTCCCTCCCTCCTCTCTCTCTCTCTCTCTCTCCTCCCTCTCTCTCTCTCTCCCTCCCTCCCCCCCCCTCTCTCTCTCTCCCTTTCCCTCCCTCTCTCTCTCTCTCCCTCTCTTTCTCCCCCTCCCATCTATGTTACCGCGCATGTTGGCTACACAATACAACTCACATAATTACAATATTTATAACACATGAACTGTTTCACATAATGGACTATAGGTCCTAATAGAGCCACATTGGACAAGCTCGCATTCAACTGGACAATGGACCCACTTTTCAGAGGTTATTTTCAAAACAGAGGTAATGAGTTTATTGAAAATATTTAAAACAGTTTTAGCTGAGGTTTGAATACGAAGTAGCTACCTTGTCAAACTCGGTGTCACCGGTGAAACAGTATACGTATAGCGTATAGGGTCATTCGTATTTTGGTTATTAAAAAAAAAAAAAAAAAAAATAATAATAATATATCAGTCTTGAATTTGTCACAAGCCATTTCAATGCGATATTTGCTCAATTTGCTATGTGTACCTAGACAATGTCAACAATATCTATAATCATTCAAAATTTGGTTAATTTTCAAGATATTTTTTTATACATTATATATATCAGTTTTGAAATTTTCACAAGGACGTGGATTTATAAGCCAGTTCAATGCGATATTTGCTCAATTCGCCAATTTAAGTCCTGGTTTTTAGCTTAGATTTATTAAAGGAAGTTTGAGTAGTTGTGATATCACGAAAGTGAGTAACACAAAAATATGATAACTTTTTTTTTTACACTAATATAACAATCCACGTACTCCTGGCTATTCGCGACCGTCTCAGGCTGGCTGAGAATAATAAATACGAAATAAAAAAGTCTGTGAAAGGCTCATTTTTGGAGAATTTTTTACTTTCAACTTCCCGTAAGGTATAGAAAATATTATTTTTGAGTAAAACACCCGCCGCGATATAGAGTTCCTGTCTACAAAGTACCTATAACCACTTCAAAAACACACCAGTCAGTTGAATCACCCTGTATAATTAACAAAATGTATCTCTGGTGTGAGCATACACAACGACAGTCAATGACATAAAATCTACTAAATTAAGAGCAATAATGTGGTTCACGCGCTGCAAAAGGATCTCACAGTCCTACAAAAATGACATTCATAGCTACTCTCTGAGTCCGCTCAAAACCTGAACTCCTCAGACAGCTTGTCTGCCACAATATTTATGATATTTTTTTCGTGTAAATGTTAGGTTATAAGAAATTATCACATTATAATCTGTCACTGCTAAATCAACTCCTATGACGATTGAGATGAAGACCACAGAAGGGTGCTAAGTCCTCAGCTCTTCAGATGTTGAATTCCAGAAGTATTATGAGGATTAAGTCTTAAAAACAAATGTTTATTCAACGTAAGGCTTCAGCGTCCGGGATTTTCAAGAATAATCCTTGGAATTAAGTCACATCCTGTTCTGCAACTCTCGTTACAACCAGAGATAAACACATATACAATTATACACTATACCACACCACATAATACCAACACACTGAACACACATCACATGCACTGCAACAGAGATAAACACACACACACACTATACAACACCACACCACACATATACACCAAACACACACGACATCATCATCATTAACATCAATTTCTGCCATATTTAAAATAGGTACATAGATAAGATGCATTGCCAAAAAAAGGCTTACAGAGGACCGAATTGGAAAAATTTGTAAAAAAAATGTCAGACTGTCTCACCCAGGGCATGAATTTTTCGTCAATAATTTGAGTTTGTGACCGCATAATAAATAAGAATCTGAAGGTGGTATAGAAAAGGCAAAAGGTGAGTTCGGTGCGAAGATTACCCGCACCTTTTTCGCATGTATGAATTCGGTGCCGCCTAAAAAAGGTGATGTATGAGTTCGGTGCGGTCCTTATTTGAATCATTTACAAATTATTAATTTATTTACAATCATGATTATGCTATCTACATAAATATCTATAATTTCAGTAATTATGGTGTAACTCAAGTATAGGTATTTACTAGTTTGTAAAAGTAATTTAAATGAAGATATTAAATTTCTCTCAGTCACAGCTATGTCAATCATTCGGTACTTCATTCAATAAATTAGTATGTGAGAGTATGTGATGTTTTTTTTTAATTACATTGATATGATCCGTCAAAACTGTCTGTTTTGTTTTGTTCGTGATTGTATTTGTGAAGGCAATAGGTGAGTTCGGTGCGAAGATTACCCGCACCTTTTTCGCATGTATGAATTCGGTGCCGCCGAAAAAAGGTGATGTATGAGTTCGGTGCGGTCCTAATGACTTATAAATTGATTGTTTTTTTATATTGTACTCTGTTGCTTGTTAACAGTCATCCTGCTGTTATTAAGTTAGTAGATTATGTTGTAGACAGTTACATTCAGCAAGGCTGTCCATTTCCTGCTTGAAGGCCATGCCTAGGGTTAATAGTAGGGTTAGGTAAAATACAATGAAGGCCATGCCTTGGGTTTATAGTAGGGTTAGGTAAAATACAATGAAGGCCATGCCTTGGGTTTATAGTAGGGTTAGGTAAAATACAATGAAGGCCATGCCTTGGGTTTATAGTAGGGTTAGGTAAAATACAATGAAGGCCATGCCTTGGGTTTATAGTAGGGTTAGGTAAAATACAATGAAGGCCATGCCTTGGGTTAATAGTAGGGTTAGGTAAAATAAAATAAAGGTTATGCCTTGGGTTTATAGTAGGGTTAGGAAAAATACAATGAAGGCCATGCCTTGGGTTTACGTATATAGTAGGGTTAGGTAAAATACAATGAAGGCCATGCCTTGGGTTTATAGTAGGATTAGGTAAAATACAATGAAGTCCATGCCTTGGGTTTATAGTAGGGTTAGGTAAAATACAATGAAGGCCATGCCTCGGTTTATTAATTGAAGGCCATGCCTATAAGGAAAAAAACACTATAATTACCTGATCATCAGGGCAAGTACCAGGGCACCGAATTCATACATGACCTTTTTTAGGCGGCACCGAATTCATACATGACCTTTTTTAGGCGGCACCGAACTCATACATTTTTTTATTTTCCGCACCGAACTCATACATAGCCATAGAAAATGCTTTGAGCATTAATCTCGCCTGGAGGTTTCCTTCCAGCATTAAAGAGAGTTACTAATAGATATTATAAATGAAGCCTTTGAATAAATAGGATTTTAAATGTTCTTTTTCTATAAAATTCTCATTTTTATTGAAATTTTCTGAATTTTAGGTACCAAATAGTCAGATCGTGTGAAAAGTCAGACCAGCTTATTTCTTCAATATTTGCAATAGAAATTCTGTGACTTCTGCATCCATTATTTTCGATAGTTGTGAAATAAGTTTATTTTGTAATTTTGATAAATATAGTTGTATAAAATAGGTAGGTACAACAAGTAGGTATTGAGGACGAGAATTTTCCTAATGAACCTTTGTTCAGCTGTTGACAAAAAAAGAAAGAAAAAAAAAAAAAAAAAAAAAAAAAACAACGAGATAGCAACAAAATGATAGAAGAAAAAATAATAATATTCAAGTAACAAATCGTTAGTTTGTAATTCGACACTCGTGCTCTGAGATTTTCAAGAACAAAACGAGCTCATTATAATGGGGTTGCAAATGCTACAGGGGCTAACAGGGGACACTATAGATGGCTGTCCTTTTCAGATGGCAATGTTTAGATAGCAAAAGGATTTAGATGTTTATCAGAGAGTAATTCCAGTAAGTAGCTTATTCAAACCTCTCTTGTGAATGTGAATGATCACGTTGTTATTATTTATATGATATCCAAACAGTTGTTAACAATCATGTCATCATGCACATACCTACAATATGCGTGTAGGTTTACCTCGTATGTCTATTTTTTTTTTTTTTTTTTTTTTTTTTTTTTCCAAAATACTCAAGTAATATATTTTTACATAAATATAGGTATAGGTATGTCGTTTTATTAACAAATTATACCATCGAGTATTATTTTCCTTCTTTTTTGACGCAATATTTCCTTTAATTGAGAGGGCGATGTTCTCGAAGATATTCAGTCAAACAACCGTTTTCCATAACTACGTATGTACAAAAGAACAATAAGACTATTAAAAATAATGAGAAAAAAGTTATCATACTTGTGTTAATTACTTTCGTGATGTCACAACTACTCAAACTTGCATTAATACTAAATATTTGCATGACTTGGGACTTGAACCACCGACCTCCAGATTACAAGCACCGCTGCCTTATCGATCAAGCTACTGAGGTCGGTTATAAAAAACAATTTAGTTAATACCTAGTAAAAGAAGGTAAGGAAACAATATATCTTGTTTGTGAATAAAAAGCTTCCAGCAATTTATTCCAACTCTAGAGCAAGTTAATTTTGTCGTTAATTAGATGACATTCTCTTACCACTAAAACGCACAATTTAATCCTCCCAAATAAAATAGGAGAATAACTGGGAGGAGGATAATCATGTCTCGATTGAGTTTTGAACCTGCGACCTCTGGATTATGAGTCAGGCACATAAGCGAAAAGTCGCATTCTCTCCCTATATGGATTTTACGTATACCAAGATTCAAGTCTCTAATAACTTATACCGTTCTTGAGATATTTTGCTTAATTATTTACACTTTTTTTTTTTTTTACAAAACAATCAACAATAACAAAAAAAAAAAAAAAAATTAAATAAAAAAATATCTACACTGTAATCGGGGACGAATTTAATGACTTATAGGCATTCTCTGCCACATAACCCCGTTCAAAGGTACGAGTGAATACACGCTTCTGGACCAATGACTGAAACATCGGATTTAGGCGCTAGGACCTAAAACTCGGTAGCTCAGGGGTCAAGGCGTCGGTCGAAGTAATCCACAGGTCACGCCTTCGACACTCAGCCGGGACATGATAACTTTGATAAGTTATCTTTTTTTTTGGGATTTCGAGTACAAAATAATAAGTCTTGCATGGGCATTTGAGCAAGACTTATTAGTCCAAATAGGGTAGTACAACTACAAGGTATATTTTATATAAATAAGGCAATTTATTATTATAAAACGTGTTTTGTAACTGCAAATAAATTTATTATAGACAATACTTTCTTACCTAAAAGGACCGGATTGAAATCTAATTATTGGAAAAGTAGGTAATAAATCCGTTTTACAAATGCGCTATGAACTTTTTTTACTTTACTCATCCTATAATTTCCTATAATAAGGAAAGTATTGTATTTTTATTTGTAATACCTACATATAAAGTATCTAATACTACCTACTAACAAGACTCCACAAATTCTCGGGTAATTCAATATTTTATTTGATAAATTGAATTGCCTGATTGTTTTCTTTTCAAACTCGATGATGTTATCTACTTTTTGTTAGTTTCTTCTTTGTTCAAGTAGTTACTTTGATTGGAAATATTGGAATATCAGAGAGCTGTCTTCATGCCCATCTTTCGTCTGCTGATTCAAACTGCATCTGGATTCAATGCATCGCTGATTTTTCCCACTGTGAGTCAAATAAATCAATTTATTTTAATAGAATTCAATACAATTCAAAACAACTCGATACTCTCTCATGTCTATTTTATTAGATACAATTCGATACTTTCTCGTTTTTGTAAAAAGAAAAATTAAGATATGCTCGCCTTTTTCTTTGTTTGTTTTGACAATGGAATATATTTTTGGGTTAAATAACTTTCTTTCTGTAGGATAAGGAAAGTTAAAAGCGTTTCTGTTTTGATTAAGAGCACAAGGAGATGATAAAAAGTGATTCGAGAAGACTCCTTTTCAAAAAGAGATGCCGAATTTGGATACGATATACATATAATTGCAGGCAAACCTAATAATAATAGGTAATAATGGTTATTCTTTGTGTTATTATGTCATGTGTAGCGCAGATTCATAGGACTTTTACCACTTTAATATACAATACCTTGTTTTTTTGCCTATGATTCCGCCACTGGTCGCTGCTAACAATAAAGCAGCTACTCATTTTTCCTCACGATGTATGAGTGGACCCCGAACACCCAAGTACAGAGCAGAAAAAATCCTGCCCGGGGATCGAACCCAGGTCACCGTGCGTGCAATGCCTAGCGCACTAACTCACTCAACCACAGTGACAACTCGGTGTAGAAATACCCATGTAGTAATATACTCGTACGTGAATAAAGAAAACAAAAATAATATTAAATAATAAATGTAGGTATGAATTGAGAAAAAAATTGCATTCTATATGTACAGAAAGATTAGATAATAGGTGTGAAGATTCCTTGCAGATACACCGCCATTGTGAACCCTTAGGTCATGGTTAAGCCAACACAATGGAATCGGTTACCGTCCATTTTATAAAACCAGATTTTTCACATAAGTCATTCCATTAATTTTAAACGTCCTTCGTAGTTAGCTTTCTATACTGTATCTATTAAACCCTGCTACCAAGTTCAACCCTTTTTCATACATTTGAGCTGATGTGTCATACACAATATTTATTTGTTGAACACCACACCCCTCCTATAAATTACGCAAACCATTCTGAACTAGTTCTTTGATTAATTTTACTTCTGAAACCAATAAAACATAAAAAAAACACATCTATGTGAGAAATGTTTATGATTACATTAACATTCCTTTCTATTAAGAAAAGGAAAAGTGTAGGTAATATTTTCAAATCAACATATTTTTTTTTCAAATCCTAATTGAAATAAAATATTTTATTTTGGGAATCAATTGACTTGTTTGAATCGATGAAAGAGGATGTGATTTCGTTATTTTAATATTATTGTCTATTCCAATGCTGTTGCTTTTCGAAACCAATCAATGCTAATATCTTGACGAAAAAATCGACCATTTTAAAAATATTCAAGATTACCAAATATTATTATTATCTTTTAATAGCAGTGTATAACAATGTATTAGGTTTTTTATAAACTGTATCGTATGCAATTAAAATAAATATACATACATTGAATTGAATTGAAAATTAATATTATTATTGCAAACGAAGAGTAAGTAACGAAGAGAGTCTATTAACCTTTAACTCAAGCGGCTCTTGTCCGTTTGTAGGTGGGATCGGATCCATGTGCTGGATTGGATCCACTGCCGCACCGTAACCACTGGACTACCAATGCTTGCGACGGACTTTGTAATTTGGAGGTCGGTGGTCAATTCAATTTATTTATTGTGAAAAATGGTTCAATACAATAAGTATGTGTTTCACATTAAGAGATTATACAAATATAAAAATTATATAAACTAGAAAGAAATTATTAAAAGAAAGGAATACTTAAAACAAAAAAAAAAAGTTTAAGCTTAAACTTAAACAAAATAGTTTAAACAAAGAAGCTCTATTTTGTTTCCCGTAGGCCGAGAGAAAGAGGAAGGAACAGAAGGTAGAGGAGGGGGTAGAGGAGGAAGGATAGAAAACAATGTCCGTCATAGTAGGTCGAGAATATCTTGAAAACAATAAGGAACCAAATCAAGGAGATGGCTTTTTACCGCCTCCTGGTTCAAGCAAGTTCGAGTTACTGTGATATCACGATCAAAGCATGTCTTCTAATTATTAGAATATGTATTAACCTCTACCTCTACCTTCCGGTGGCTCCCAATTCAGGCCCGACACAATGTACGGCAATGCCTCATGTACTCCTACTGTAAGGAGTAGGTTTAGGAAAAATAAATACAGGGCCATGCCTCGCACCGTAACTCGGGTGTAGCCTCTGGCCCGTCCCAGCACGGCATCTACTAGATTAGACCTTGGAAGATGATTGGATAATAAAATCAATAACGTATGCTTTTTTTCCGAATATCTAGTGGACAAGTGTCACATAATTGTATAATATATCTATTATATAATATATGTATATACAATATACATATATCGAATCCAAAAGATCAAATGTCATCGCCCAAATTTGCGGCGGCTCCATCAAAGAGAAGTCTGTTCTGATCTCCGCACAAAGGGAAGGAATAGTGAATGGAATTTATGTATTTATGGAAATGCTTTATGGATCAATTAGATTGAGAGGAATGCTTTCTTCTTTGGGCCTTAACGGAAGACGTCCGTTCATTGGGCCGGCCAGTTTTAGGTTGGGCCGAATTTGGACTATTTAGACAACGCGAATTTCGTTTGTGCCTTCGTCGTTCTCGAGTTATTTCAACCTGAAAAGAGAGGGGAGAGAGATAGGAAATGAAGAAAGAAAGAGATAGGGGAGAGAGAGAAAGAGAGAGAAAAAATACAAATAAATTAACAAAAGAATCAACAAACCTCACAATATGTTTTGTTGAGAAACTTTTTGTTGGGGATACAATGGATGAAGCTTCAGTGCAGAATTGACAAAGATGAGATAATCCTGCAGATTCTCAACCAATCCAATATCCTCTGATCTAGAATAACACAGATTAATTGTATCTCTATACTTTTTGTGACTTGATCTAAGAACTCAGTAAGGGGACTTTATCAAATCAGGATTCTGATGAATTTCCACAACCTAAGCCAGATTGTCCCTAAGTCGGGCAGTGTGATGTGGATTGGTCGAAATTTCGGCGATTTAAGGGAGGGTCTGGCAGCTGGCTTATCACAAATTAGCACAAAATCACT
The DNA here is from genome assembly GCA_024516035.1 of Bactericera cockerelli. Taxonomy (NCBI): domain Eukaryota; kingdom Metazoa; phylum Arthropoda; class Insecta; order Hemiptera; family Triozidae; genus Bactericera; species Bactericera cockerelli. The sequence goes on along the minus strand of CM044955.1, from coordinate 65,352,272 downwards.
AATAAAGTGCATTGGTAGTCAAGTGGTTTAAAAGCGCTAGTCTGGTAATCCAGGTAGCGTAGGGAACCGTTGTTCGAATCCCACCCTATGCATGAATTTTTTCCTCAATTATTTGAGTTTGTGACCACATAATAGTAAGACTCTGAGGGTTAGGTGCTAGAAAATGCTTTGAGAATTAACCTCACCTGGTGGTTACCTTCCACTAAAGAGTTTATTATTAGTAAGGTGCTAAAGTACAAATTTGAATAGGTACCCTTAGTACAACGTGAAATAAAGATAGAAGAAGACCGTCCCTTATATGGGAAATATAGAAATACGTCCCTTATGAGAAATATAGAAAGAAATACGTCCCTTATGAGAAATATGTATGAAAAATATCCGACATGAGGGACGCATATGGGCATAGATTTGACTCTTTTGTAGGTAGAAATTATACATAATTATGTTCTCTAGCTAAATTATTTAAGAAGGCAGAAATCGCCACTGATAAAGCGGCATATGTGTTCCTGTGTGTTATTGTTAATTTGTTAAGTCCCCCAAATACTTTGTGTTCAAAATACGGCAAGAAAATTAGTGTCCTGAAGATTCTGCTGGTATACTTCGGTCTGCACTGCTAAGTGGGTCTGCAAAGGAAAAGAAAATGATATCAAATAATAATAATAACACTCTTTAGTGGAACCAGGCGAGGTTAATGCTCAAAGCATTTCTACCATCTAACACTCAGAGACATATTATTATGTGGTCACAAACGCCAAAATGGAAAGTATTGTGTCACTTCTCGCTTAGTAATACTACTGTATGGCAAGCAATACACAGACTTCAGCAAATAACAAGATCGTTCTGTCTACTTGGCGTTGCAAAACGACCGTTCCTCTCGACAGTTTTTCTTCTAAACACTCAAACTATCGAAACTACCTACATGCCGAAAAAAAGAAATAACAAAAATATTTACTGTCAAAAAATTATCTTTTCAAAAACGAAACACATTTACTAATAATGTTATAATAGAAAAATGCTTTTATCACCAAAACCAAATTCACCGACAAAAATGTGTTCATCCGAAATAAATCTCAGGGAAATGACACTGAAAGAGACGTTGAAAAGGCGGAGAGACCCTCTGTCACCACAGGACCTAATAGAGATCTCAGCTAGCATGCTAATCGTATATTAAAATTGAAAAGGAGCCGCATCTTTCTGATTCCATATTATGATGTTATTCCATTGAATTGATTTTATTTTTTTCTGAAAGATTAATGAGATTTTGTAGATTTTTTTTGTTGTTGTTCTGTATAATATAACTCTGGAGGAGTTAAGAACGACGGCGTTTGATCAGAGGAACAGTCCGACCAGAGGAGGGTTGACCAATTTTCAGTTTTTTCTGTAAGACCTTTGTTTGCATTTCTTTGGGGGTGTTTCCGAAATTCCGACACAAACCAGAGCAAGATGGACAGTGGGGACCTGTTTAATTGGTCATGCTTCGCTCCGAGCCGCCTTGAGATGGCTTTTGTTGTCCGGAATAATCGGCAGGAGTTTCAAATGCAATGGAAATGTGACTTGGCTTTTTTTCTTTTCTTTTTCGAGAGGCTGAATTTTTTGTCAAAGACACCCGCAAAAAAACATGGGGAGTAGGATTTCCACCCAGTAGAAAACTTTAGGCCTTCTCTCTGGGGAAGATGGGACACCCGGAACCCGGGGTTTTATGACACATCACGAGAAAGAAACAAAAGTTTATGTACTATATAATATAAAAAAATAAAAAAACCGAAACTATTTCTAGTTATTAATTAATTATTATTATAAAAAATAGTTATTAGATACAAATAATTTTATGTATAAAAAATGGAAACAATAAAAATGGAAAGAAATAGCTAAATACATATTATGTCCTAACTAAAGGCGGGGTCATTGCCTATGGCAATCTCTTCCACCCAACCCTGGACAATCGATGATTGCCAGGGTCAAAAGTCTGAAAAGACACAGTGCAATGTTTATTTTCACAATGTTTGTTGAGGTGACTCAGGTAACTGTGAATTATGAACCGCGGAAAATTACTGGATACGGATAAAAGTGATGAAAAATCCTTCTTAGTGCGTCTCTTAGGCATAAAAGCATATACATCGGTAGTACTACAATTTCAGCTTTTTAAAGGACATACCAGGGCTGAGAAATCGAGATGAAATGGGTGAGTGAGTGTTCAGTGACTTTCGGAGCTCCGATATTTAACTTTTTAAACCTAAGTTTTTTTTTTTTTTTTTAATTTCACACAACACATTAGGTAGTACAAAGTCGATGAATGGAAAGATCACTAAATTTATTCTTATCGCCAAATATAAACTTATACGAGATTTTATTACCATTTTATACCTATTATACCAATATAACCTATATCTAAGAGAAGTAATGGTGCCCCTATTTTCCCTATTAATATTGGCCATTTATTTTTTTTACGACAAAATTTTAAAGGCATAATTTCTGACAAGACCTCTCCTCAACACAGATCCGAACTTTAGGAGCCTCTCAAAATATTCTCTAATTCCCGCTCGCCATCCTTTCTATTTAGAAATTTCTGTATTAAAAATAATAATTCAATCTACAAACTTGTCATCAAATGTGGAACCACCTGGAGTTTCTAGTATTGGTGGTCGCCACGCTTAATTAGAAAAAGATTATGGCAGTAGGTAGACACAGAAATACAAAATGGGTTGACTGCTACACGAGGGATCTACTAAAAAATAATACTAAAAGAAACGGATACGTAAAACAGATTAGGAATCCCACCTAGCTTGTTTCAACACCCAGCAAGTAGATGTCTCCATGTTGCTCAGATATCTATTCAGTATTCAGGAAATTGATGATAGTAAGATAGCTTCTATAGAAGAAGCGACACCGCCCTCTTGATATTTACGATCTGGTGTGGGAGTCGTCCTGAAACAGGCGATGCTAGTGAACACAGCCGCCTGTTTGGTGATGTTTGGTGTCGTGCGGGCACAAGCTGTTACTCCAGCGCCGGACAGTTTCATTTCAAACGAAGAGATTTGACAGAAAAGTTACAAATAAAATTAATTATGAATTACAGACGAACCGGGATACAGAGAGACCTGGATAAGAGATATTTGGATGTCTATAAGAGAAATCGGAATAAACCTGGGTATAAGAGAACGATTTCCGGGTCAAATTTACCTACGTACTGTACATATAAGGGAAAATAATCTCTTCATAAGAGACGAACTGTCAAACCATCCAGGTTTGACAGTATATCTTTGTGTGGTGAAGCTAGAGCATCTCTAACACCTTTAATTGTGGTACTTAGCACATAGCATTATTAATAGCCTATATCGCCTTTTCTAAATACCTACGTTTACAGTATTTCCTTTTCGTAATGCTACCACTGGTGGTTACTATAAAGTTAACAACCCCTTTTTTCACGAGTATGAGTGGGACAGGAACCAGGAGTATTAGTTATTCCACTATCCACTAAGTATTGTTATTATTGTATATGGACGTGTTATTCTGTACCAATTCCTGTCAGTGTAATAGTTCTATTTTCAAATTTACGTCGAATGAATAGCTTTTGATTAGATATTATAGTTAAATCCACATTCGATTATGTTATTTCTTAAATTACAACCACGCACTTCCGTACAACTCTCAGGATCTCTGGAATAACGTAAATAACTAATTACTGTAGATATTTAGGACGGGAAAACTCTGAGAATTGTTGTGTAGAAACTAGGTATACACACATCAACCTCACCCGGCCATGATTAAGCCGGGAATTCCCATCATCACGAATCCAAGTTGTAACCTCGCTGGACGTTACTTAACTTCAGAACGAGAAGTGAAATTGTGAGAATACCGAAAACACAAATAATTAATCCTCAAATCTCGTTTCTCACGATGTTACACCATAGTGTGATGTCTTCGCTACAACAATAGACAATAGCGCTACTGGAGTACATTTATGTATTTCATAGCAATGAAACGGAGACATAATATATACAATAGAGGGAGGACGTATGAACAATGAGCGACATTTGGTAGTCAAACCAGATTTAAGAGAATGGCCAGTTCCGAGACCTATTAGCAACGGGGACTTTGAAACGTGGTGACCTGTGAGCCAACAGGGATGTGGACCCCAAGTGTGGCAACTTTTGGTATTTCGTTGTGCGACAAATTAAATAAATGTTCCTTAGAATAAGCCACTGGACATGAGAGCTCCTACCGGGTCCGAAACTTCTATGTATAACAAATCTTAGCTGAGATGTTTAATGTCTTTCTCTTCTGAAAAAGATCTCATCACGTTCTTTCATCTTTTGTTGGTTCGCTTTTGAATCGTTTTGTTTTGTGATTAGATAAATTGTTTCTTTTCATCTGATCTGTCAACTGTGCCTGATACTCGGACTTATTTATGTTCGGAACATGTGTTTTTCTAAATGATTCCAAAGGATCTTCTTGGTATTCGGTGAGTTACGAAACATGATGGGCGTATTAGCTGGAGATTTCGAAACAGTCATGAGGAAATCTACCTTGAGAGAGCAATATTTCACAAAAGCTGTGTAGTATTTATAATAATAATAACACTCCGAACTCAGTAGCTTGATCGATAAGGCGGCGGACTTGCAACGTGGAGGTCGGTGGTTCAAGTCCCGGTTTCGGCGTAGATTTAGTAAAGCGAGTTTCAGTAGTTGTGATATTACGACAGTGATTAATACAAATATATTAAATTTAACTTTTTAATAATAAATTAATAACACTCTTTAGTGGAAGGTGACCTCAAGGCGAGGTTAATGCTCACAGCATTTTCTACCACCTAAAGTCATATTAATGAGGAATATTCAAGAGGAAATCTACCTTAAGGGAGCAATATTTCACAAAAACTGTGTAGTATTAATTCTTTAGTGGTAGTATTAACTTGTTTTAAATTGTGTAGTCTTAATTCCTCACAATATGTGTGCATGGGTAGCTCAGCATCACCGCAAGAGCCTCCTTTACTTTATCTCAGTCTTACCTCGGCAGTAGGGTATATTCTACTCTATTCTATTCTAATACTGTTCTTCTTTACACTGTTTTACTCTCGTAATAATACCGTCACTAGTCGTTACTTATATCCAAGTAACTGCTCATTTTTCCTCACGAGAAACAAAATTCAAGCATTTGTTCAAGGATTATCCCGTCACAAACAAGCAGACAGACAAACTACATATCTACAAAATTGTGCTGACGAAATAATAATAATATCGCCTTATTTATAATGGCCGATTAGGACTATCAAGTCCCATTAGAATAGCAGTTAGCCCAAGACGTATTATTATGTAGTAAAAATTCCAAATGGGACGATAACTTATCATGTCCCAGCTAGGTTTCGAAACTGCGACCTCAGGATTCACAGAGTACCGCCTTTACCACTGAGCTACCGGGATAAATGAAAATAACTCACAGCACACTCACTCTTTTAGATCAAATATCAATACAATTTGGAATCTATTATCTTAAACTTTATCTGATTCAATAAAATAAAAGTCTGTTGTGGTTTCATATTCTTAAAGTTTGTAACCAGATTGTAGCTTTGGTTAGCTAATAAAACGTCATGTGGGTAAAAATGTGACATTATACAATTAATTACTCAGATGGAGAGGAGATTGTTCCTTTGTGCATAATAATCTACCCTCAAACCAACATGATTATTAGGTTTACTTTTGTCCACTTGTAAAAGTTTCAAATATCACCGAGTTCGAATGAGCAGACTCTGGGGATTATCTGTTTACCAATTGTTATTGTGGGCCACAGGAAATTCAATCTGCGCCGGGCGTTGATATATTTGATAATAATAATTCATATTTGATGGAACATCGGGACATCTGTTGTGCTGCTGAACACAATAAAATGAATAATATGGTGAATATGATTAGGTAATTGGCAAAAAATTATTGTTCGTCTCTAGAGTTCAGTCCACAACGACTCAATTTTTTCGGGAATACATAAGTACTAAGTATATGTAAATACTTTAGAGAAGCTTTCAATCATGTTTGTATATCAAATGAAATCCAACCCAGACGACTTCTTTTAGGTTTCAAAATCATCATATTATGTGAAAATTACGATCGTGATGTTGCAATAACTCTGTCTCGCCTAAAAATTTAACGTACTTGGGACTAGAACCACCGACCTTCAGGTTACAAGTCCACCTTCCCAACGATCGAGTTACTGTTGTCGGTCTTAGATGGGAGATGCCGGAGATGCAAATGAAGCAGATACATATATTACACCAACACCTATCAGAGGTAACATCTACAACACTAACAGAGATGTACCAACACCTATCAGAGGTAACATCCACAACACTAACAGAGATGTACCAACACCTATCAGAGGTAACATCCACAGCACTAACAGAGATGTACCAACACCTATCAAAGGTACCATCCACAACACTAACAGAGATGTACCAACACCTATCAGAGGTAACATCCACAACACTAACAGAGATGTACCAACACCTATCAGAGGTAACATCCACAGCACTATCACAGATGTATCAACACCTATCAGAGGTAACATCCACAACCATAACAGAGATGTATCAACACCTATCAGAGGTAACATCCACAGCACTATCAGAGATTTACCAACACCTATCAGAGGTAACATCCACAACACTAACAGAGATGTACCAACACCTATCAGAGGTAACATCCACAGCACTAACAGAGATGTACCAACACCTATCAGAGGTAACATCCACAACACTAACAGAGATGTACCAACACCTATCAGAGGTAACGTCCACAACACTAACAGAGATGTACCAACACCTATCAGAGGTAACGTCCACAACACTAACAGAGATGTACCAACACCTATCAGAGGTACCATCCACAACACTAACAGAGATGTACCAACACCTATCAGAGGTACCATCCACAACACTAACAGAGATGTACCAACACCTATCAGAGGTAACATCCACAACACTAACAGAGATGTACCAACACCTATCAGAGGTAACGTCCACAACACTAACAGAGATGTACCAACACCTATCAGAGGTAACATCCGCAACACTAACAGAGATGTACCAACACCTATCAGAGGTAACATCCACAACACTAACAGAGATGTACCAACACCTATCAGAGGTAACGTCCACAACACTAACAGAGATGTACCAACACCTATCAGAGGTAACATCCGCAACACTAACAGAGATGTACCAACACCTATCAGAGGTAACATCCACAACACTAACAGAGATGTACCAACACCTATCAGAGGTAACGTCCACAACACTAACAGAGATGTACCAACACCTATCAGAGGTAACATCCGCAACACTAACAGAGATGTACCAACACCTATCAGAGGTAACATTCCACAACATCAACTAGAGATGTACCAACACCTATCAGAGGTAACATCCACAACACTAACAGAGATGTACCAACACCTATCAGAGGTAACATCCCAACACTAACAGAGATGTACCAACACCTATCAGAGGTAACGTCCACAACACTAACAAGATGTATCAACACTCAGAGGTAAATCCACAACAGATTAACTCTTGTCAGATGCGGAGAAGCTGTAGGATCAAAGAGAACATGAGTTTGTTTAGATAAATGACTTTGTATTGAATGCTGGGATCAAACTGACATTAAAAATAACACAAAGGATAATACATAACTACAAAACTAGGGTGCCGACAACGATTCTCAAACCCGACCCCAGAATAGGTATGTGGACTAAATATCGGACCAAGATAAAATTTTGTGATGTCTTCTACAAATCACGTTATGTCTAATGGAAAACAAGAAAATTGGAATAAAAAAGAAATAAAAAAGCTCTATGACCTACTATTCTCATATTATTTCCTATAATTAAAGATATAAGAATAATAAATTTACCTATGTATAATTGTATATTTACTTGTATGACTACCAATAAGATTATCAATCAATAACAAGGAAAAAGATATCAATTTGAACACCGAGAGCGGTAGGTTGATCGATAAGGCGGCGGACTTATCGAAGTTCGTAACTCTTCCTAACTCTTCCACCCAACCCTTTTTTTCCACACAAAAATTGACCGAACAAAAAAAAAAATTAATTACAACAACAACAAAATAATAATGTCTTAACTAAAGGGCGTGGTTTTGCCTGCGGCAATCTCTTCCACACAACCCTTATCTATACGAGTACGTTTAACGTTTAATGATCAGTTTGACCGGAGCTCATTCGATAAATCTAAGATCAAAGTGGTATAAATTGTACCCCTGTAGAAAATAATTGCAACTTTACAGTTGCTAGATAAGGTTTATACAACTTTATTTGAAGGAGCGTCTCCTGTTTTTGACTTATCCGCTTCCCCCCTTAATAGATCAAAATGTCCCTACAATTAGGTCTCATCTCCATACGTTGGGGTGAAAAATTAACGATGTGAGCCTCTGGTTTTTACGTTTGACATCTCAATTCTCAATATTTTTATAATATTTTGGGGTATAACCACATCATCATAAATGTATACGTAGGTAATAAATGTTGTTTTCTCTTTCACTGATACAGAAGCTTTTTTCGCGTATCGTCTCGTTAACAAACCATCAATGATAAGTCATTCGAGACGGGTGTTTTAACCTCCATTTTTAATTAATACTAATAATAATAAATCATTTGTTTTATTTTTCATTTTTTTGTAGACATAAGACCCATCCTTCGCTGGAAACTTATTACAGTTATTACAAACCAGCTACTCACATTAACCTCACCCAGCCTGGGTTGGGATATAGGAATAGGGAATAGCCAACATCATGAGGGTTCAAATTTGAGTGTTCAACCACCAATTGCTGACCACGCTGGACGTTACTTAATTTCAGAGATAATTATTGTGTATTCAACGTGACATCGACGCTGCCTAACGAAGACTTGAATAAGAAAACGATCCTATTATACAAAACTAGCTAAAAGAAGGTACTTTGTATAGATGTTGAGATTTTTCCCCGAGGCTGACGTCATATTTTTTTTATAAAATGCTTAACTTGTAAGTACCTAAATAGCTAAATACTATAAAGGAATTTTGTACCAACATTGAAGTCAATAGGTTCTGTTGATAAGTAAAGAATTAATGTAAATAAATGCATTTTATATATAAAGATAACTATTTACCTTATAAGTTATCATATTTGTGTTAATCACTTTTGTGGTATCACAAACACTCAAAATCGCTAAATCTAAGTTAAAACCGGGACTTGAATCACCGACCTCCAGGTTATAGGTCTGCCGCCTTATCGATTAAGTTACTGGGATCGGTCATAGTAATAATAACCTCCATTTGTTGGGAACCTTATCAGCTGCTCCTACTAACCTCACCCAGCCTGGGTATGGCGAGTAGGACCGGAATTGCCAGCCTCACGTGTTCGGAAGAAACAGAATTTTCTGTGTGAAAATTCTGTAACCGGAAATTGAATTCAAGATTTCTGGACTACGGGCAGTAGTCACAACAGTTATTTCTTTATAAACAGTTCAGATCAGGGTTTATTTACATTTTTAAGAAATACATAAATATACAAGAAACAAATTATAATTACTTGAATAAGGCGTGATCAAGCGTGGTGATAATGTCTTCAGCTTTCTCTTCCCTTACGCCACGGAGGCTGGCTTTCCCATGGTGAGAATGTCGAAATCATGTTGGTAAAACAAAAATTGAGAGCGTCCAATGTGCGCGGGTCTCGTTACACATAAATGCCCCATTTAGTTCGACATGTCCCCTCCATAAGTTTTTACTTTCCTTATTTTTCAATCATAAACAAAACATTAAAATTACAAAGACGCTTTCCGTGATTTCGGAAAATAAAATTGTCATATTTCCTGCAGTGCATCCATTTTATTTGTTCCATTTCATCTCTCACGCTTCACAGGGCACATGTATGTTTGTTCCTGTCGAAGGAGCACGACCTAATATAGTCCAGTAAAATCAGACATCAGAGGGGGTCAACCTCAAAGTAGCCAGTGGAAATCGTTGTAAACTAAGATTCGTTTTTCCTCATTAATAAGAGTTTCTGACCACATAATTGTAAGACTCTGAGAGCCGTATTTATAAACAGAAAATATTCCTTTAATATTATTGGCCAATATCTTGCTTGAGACATCGCTCAGACGAAATTTTCTGTTCATAAATACGGCTGTGAGAGTTAGGTGGTAGAAAATGCTTTGTGCATTCAGCATTAACCTCGCTTGGTAATTAAATTCCACTAAAAAAATCAGATTAGGCGGTAGTTAAATTCCACTAAAAAAATCAGATTTAGGGGCACCAATAGTTATTATGCTCAAGGCCTAGAGGGGGGTACAAACCCAGAGTATACAACTTTTTGTTACTCTCTATAGTTTTTAGAAGGATTTCCAGTTATGCCTAGTAGTCTGTTCCAGAAACACTCTCCACTCTCAAAATCTCCGAATCTCCGTTTCAGACGTCACACAAAGCACTCTGATTGGTTATTGTGTTTAAATTCACCAATCAGAGTGCTTTGTGTAACAGTTGAAAGGGAGATTTGGAGATTATGAGACTGGAGAGATTTTGCATTTTTAATTTAGATATGATTAAGTATGTATATCATCATAGGGTTGCGTCATCGTAATCGATGGTAGCCAGACAGTGGAGGAAGGACTCAGCTCTTCTACCACTGACTTTACAAGGAGGCTAATAATTGGCAAGTGCCTCAGAACCAAGCCAATGCTGGTCTACTCCCTATTTACAGTCCCCCACAGCCACAGCCTGCTGGTCTACTCCCTGTTTATAGTCCTCCAGCTAGACGTATAGGATAAGCCAGACGTATAAGTATGTAGTATGTGTAAGATAGTTTTTAAGTGTCATTGATATAAATTGTCAAATTTTGTGTTTAAATCACCCAATAAAGATTGAATTGAATTGGAGAGTGTTTCTGGAACGAACCACAGGTTTCCAGGTCACTTTGAAACCCTATTTCACTGAACTATTAGTCCAGAACGAGTGTAATGCTCATTTCAATGGACTGGAAGACCATTAGACCACTCATCTAGTAAGTGTCGTGGTCGTCCGATAGACTGAAGTCTGATAGGACCGATATCCCACACAGCTGATACTAAGGGCCGTATTATGAAACAGGATTAGTAAATTTGTTTTATATGTGCGTGTGTGTAACCTATAGCAAACTGGATTTAGCTGGCTGAGTTTAGACAAAGCTTAGTGTAAAAAAAAAAATTAATTTAAAATGGGACCATACATAATTATAAGCAGCGTTTTTCTTTTGGATTAAAAAAATTCCAGGTTCGGTTTTTTTCCAAATATTCCCAGTTTAGCTTCCCCACCATTCGTAAAAGAAAAATGCGTTTAGGTACTTTTAAAGATAGACAGTGGAAAAATGAAAAGAAACCAAGAATGAAGAAATGGAAGCAAGAATTTTATAAATCCATTTTGGTTGACCAAACTGGAAGAAGATTTCTCTTCTTTTCGTTTTCTTCCAAAAGAAAAATGACTTTCTTCCAGTTCGTCCAAGAACTCCGAGTGTTACAAACTCACTAAATAAATATTCATTAAAAAAAAAAGAATTATTCTAATTTGGTTAATTTCACACCTCATCCTTGATTTTCTTTCTTCTAAATTTCTTCTGATTAAAAATCAGGATCACATGGGGTATTCTCATTGTCCTCTTCTCACTGTCTTTTCATCAGAATTGGCTACCAATACGCTCCGAGTCACAAGAACGGACGGCAATAAAATGAACCATGCGAGATTCTCTCAAGGGATTAACTCCCATGCTGTTGTCACACTGTTGTGTGAGATAATTGGCTCAATAGATGATTTTGGAATTGTAAAACGGCTTTGTTCTTGGTTGCTTCTGTTCAGGACTCGCATTAATTATCCCTGAATACAGAGACAGAAGCGAACCGGGGGGTGTCTTGCGTTCTGAAGACCTTGATGAGCCATGCAGTGGAACAATTAGGACCATCGATTAAGCTATTATATTCTCCGAGGAACTGCTTTTCCTGAAACTGACCACCTAACGTCCTAACACCAATATATTAGTTGGCAATGTTACCATACATCTAATATGACAACTTTGTAGTTCTCAAGAACAAAGTTCCAGTGTCCAGGGAATAACATGGGAAAGATAATAATAATACTCTTTATTGGAAGGTATAACCACCAGGCGGGGTTAATGCTTAAAGCATTTTCTACCACCTTGTTACCTCAGAGTCTTATTATTATGTGATCACAAACTCAAATTAATGAGGAAAAATTCATGCTCTGGGTGGGATTCGAACCAACGGATCCCTATAAGCTACCTGGATTATCAAACTAGCGCCTTAACCACTTGACTATCTATGTAAGTATTTAATTCTGAAGCACAAAGTTCTCAGTGTCCAGGGAATAACATTAACATGGGAATGTTAATGTTCATATTCCCGACACTGTAAACTTATGTAAAGTTGAACTCCGTACATAGCTTGATGAATGATCGATAAGGCGGCGGACTCGTCATCTGGAGTTCAGTGGTTCAATTCCCAAGTTAAGCAAAAAAAGTTAAAGCCATTTTTTGTTGTTGTTGGTAACTGTGAATCAAATCTGATGTTTTTAATAATGATATTTACAGCTCATATAACCATTCAAAATTTATTTAAAAGAAAAAAAATAAAATATGTTGAATGTATACGTTCAATGTGTTCATCCATCCTAGAGATATCAAGCGATAATAATACACATCACGTCGGATACCTACCATTACCAACTATGGGAATGTGTAATGGGATTCTTTAGTCCAAATCAGGCAGTATAAATAAATGCCTATTATTATCAATATTATTGCCTATTATTCTGTAAGTTTGCATTCACAATTCACCGGAAACAGAGGCCTCTATACGCAACAAATGGACATTAAAAAAAAATAACAGATACCTAATAAAGTCATTCGGAGAATGGCATAGCAGTTTTCATTGTTATCAACTTTCTTCTAAATAGGTAAGTGTAATTCCTACCTTTTATATAGGTAGAGATATACAGGGTGCGTGAATAAATGTATAGACTATTATTCAGGAGCATTTTCCTGGGTAAAAATAAGGCGGGGTTCACTCCCATGAAAAATGCCGAAAAATGATGCTTCCCCACTACACTTTTAGGAGCTTTTAAAGTACAATAAATATTAGTGTGTATTGGTAGCCAAGTGGTGAAAGAGGTATTCTGGTAATTCAGGTAGCGTAGGGATCCGTTGGTTCGAATCCCACCCAGTGCATGCTTTTTTCCTCATAGACTTCATAAAGTGTTAGAAAATGCTTTAAGCATTAACCTCGCCCGGTGGTTACCTTCCACTGAAGAGTGTTATTATTATAGTGTTTTTTTGTTCTAACTCTTGAACTAACTCTCATATTTAAATATACTTTTAATTGTCCAAGAGTTAGACTAAAAAAAAAAACACCTATTAGAATTTTGACTGCTCCTAGAAGATTTTTTTTCTCACTTTTCAGGATTTTTTATGGGAATGAATCCGATCTAAATTGTACCCATGAATATCCTCCCTTTACTTTCACCCTGTATATTTTAAGTTATCATATTTGTGTTAATCACTTTCGTGATATCACAACTACTCAAACTCGCTTTACTAAATCTACGCTGAAACCGGGACTTGAACCACCGACCTCCAGGTTATAAGTCCGCCCCCTTATCGATGAAGCTATATACTGAGGTCATTCACCCTGTATATTTTAGTGTGTGTATTATGTATCTAGGTATATATAATTATAAATTCTTACAACCATCTATTGTTTATTTATGTTCAGGTTCTCAACTTATCACCTCGTGCCTGTATGCATCACTGCATCAGCAGTCAGCATCACAATAGCACAAGATTGACGATATCCCCAAAAAGATACATTGCGTGTAGCGGAATTCGTCAAGAGGATCATTTGTTATTAAAATGTACTGATATCAATTAAAAAAAAGTATACTGATAGTGGTAAATCAAAAAAAGCGTCAATGTTACCTACATGTAACAAGAACTTTTTCTTCCAATTTTGTTAATTTTGTTATATAAAAATTCTAGAACGGCAAAATTAAAATAGTTATTGAAATACTTGATGTTTTGGTGCCTTTGTTATGTGGTTAGTATACTCAATAAATAAATAAGGAAAAATTCATTGGGTGGAACTGGAATTCATAATAATAACACTCTTTAGTGGAAGGTAACCACCAGGCGATGTTAATGCTCACAGCAATTTCTAACACCTAACCCTCAGAGTCTTGTTATTATGTGGTCACAAACTCACAAACTTATTGAGGAAAAATTCATCACTCGGTGTGATTCGAAGCAACGGATCCCTAAGCTACCTGGATCACCAGACTAGCATCTTAACCACTTCGACCACCAGTATATGGACGGGCGGGTGCGCAAGCGCATTCTCTTGACGAGCGCATCCCCGTCCATTTTGATTATGCACCAACAGACAGCAACACAATAGCACAAGATTTACTACGCATCACCACAAATGACAAAGCCATTAGCCATAAAACTGACTTCCCAGATATTCTGAGTGTCCGCGTGAATTAAATAGTATAAATTCTTTGAAAAGCATCAGATGGTCTTTTAAAATTGTCACTACCTATCACTCATTCTGAAATTTACAACTTTTGCTTCCTGTAGCTATGAAAAAAACGGATTTTACTGTCATGTACGTTTACAAAAATGTTACCAAAAAAGGTAGGTAATTTTATTGGAATACAAACATAGACTTACCTTCGTAGGAAACACTTCTGCCGAGGTGTGAAGAACGTCTGATAGGTACAAAGAGAGAGACAAGGTTCATAATAAATAAAGGTACTATACTCAATAATTTACCGACCTCTGTTGCTCGATCGATAAGGCGGCGGACTCGTAATCTGGAGGTCGGTGGTTCAAGTCCTTAGTATGGCAAATTCTAGTAAGGCTGGTTGGGTAATTGTGATGACATCACTCTTTGAATTAGGTACACGAATAAAATAGTATGATAACTTGATTCATCTATCAGTATCAGTTTAAACAGAAAGTTTTCTTTTCTTTCTTTTAATTGTCTTTCTGTTAATATCTAATCTTATATAGATTTTCTTTTCTATAAATAATCTTCATATTTAAACAGAAAGTTTTCTTTTCTTTCTTTTAATTGTCTTTCTGTTAATATCTAATCTTATATAGATTTTCTTTTCTATAAATAATCTTCATATTTAAACAGAAAGTTTTCTTTTCTTTCTTTTAATTGTCTTTCTGTTAATATCTAATCTTATATAGATTTTCTTTTCTATAAATAATCTTCATACGAATATTATTTTACTCAAAATCCACAGATATTGAGTTCGTTACAATGATTGGGTTTCCTTTCAAAATATTGAAACAGTTCCAAAACCACCCATCCTCCCTACGAAGACGTCTTGAAAATATCCATTTCTGTAATTCAACACTCTGGAAGGATCAAATAATCTACCGCCGGCTGGTCAGACCCAACCAGTTACCAAACCTATGCAGAAATATATTCTGTCACCGTTACGACATTTATAGAACAAAACCAAAAAATAATAATTATATAATTCGTAATAATAATTATAACACTCTTTAGTGGAAGGTAACCAGGCGAAGTTAATGCTCAAAGCATTTTCTACCACCTGACCCTCAGAGTCTTTATGTGGTCACAAACTCAAATTAATGAGAAAAATTGTGCACCCGGACTGGGTTGGGCCGGGAAAAGCATCACGAGGGTTCGAATTGGAGTGGTCACCCGTCCAAGTTCTAACCAGACTGGATGTTCCTTTAAAAAAAAAATGGGTTTCACGTCGCTTTTAACTTCATGGTCATATCACAGGTGCGTTAACCTGACAGCCCACCAGAACGGATTTTGTCCAAATAAGGCTCAACGTTTTGTGCTCGTTTTGTGCCGTTTTGTGCCAGCAAAAAATTATTTTGTACCCCTACCGTTCTCGAGATATAGACCCCCCCTAGGTGGGCTGCTAGAGTAACGTTAACCTAGCAGCCCACCAGAACGGATTCAGTTGAGACTAGGTTTATTGGATTCGGCTCGTTTTGTGCCGTTTTGTGCCAAAAATATTTTTCTCCTGCGACCTTTCGTTCCCGAGATATTGACATTTGAAAAAGTCACTTTTTAGCGGGAAAAAATTTTTTCTTGGAATTTTCGGAATTTTTTTATACCATCGTTTTGTGCTCATTTTGTGCTCCAACTTTTGTCACCAAAACTTTTTTTGTACCCCTACCGTTCTCGAGATATAGACCCCCCCTAGGTGGGCTGCTAGAGTAACGTTAACCTAGCAGCCCACCAGAACGGATTCAGTTGAGACTAGGTTTATTGGATTCGGCTCGTTTTGTGCCGTTTTGTGCCAAAAATATTTTTCTCCTGCGACCTTTCGTTCCCGAGATATTGACATTTGAAAAAGTCACTTTTTGGCGGGAAAATTTTTTTTCTTGGAATTTTCGGAATTTTTTTATACCATCGTTTTGTGCTCGTTTTGTGCTCCAACTTTTGTCATCAAAACTTTTTTTGTACCCCTACCGTTCTCGAGATATAGACCCCCCCTAGGTGGGCTGCTAGAGTAACGTTAACCTAGCAGCCCACCAGAACGGATTCAGTTGAGACTAGGTTTATTGGATTCGGCTCGTTTTGTGCCGTTTTGTGCCAAAAATATTTTTCTCCTGCGACCTTTCGTTCCCGAGATATTGACATTTGAAAAAGTCACTTTTTGGCGGGAAAATTTTTTTTCTTGGAATTTTCGGAATTTTTTTATACCATCGTTTTGTGCTCGTTTTGTGCTCCAACTTTTGTCATCAAAACTTTTTTTGTACCCCTACCGTTCTCAAGATATAGACCCCCCCTAGGTGGGCTGCTAGAGTAACGTTAACCTAGCAGCCCACCAGAACGGATTCAGTTGAGACTAGGTTTATTGGATTCGGCTCGTTTTGTGCCGTTTTGTGCCAAAAATATTTTTCTCCTGCGACCTTTCGTTCCCGAGATATTGACATTTGAAAAAGTCACTTTTTGGCGGGAAAAAATTTTTTCTTGGAATTTTCGGAATTTTTTTATACCATCGTTTTGTGCTCATTTTGTGCTCCAACTTTTGTCACCAAAACTTTTTTTGTACCCCTACCGTTCTCGAGATATAGACCCCCCCTAGGTGGGCTGCTAGAGTAACGTTAACCTAGCAGCCCACCAGAACGGATTCAGTTGAGACTAGATTTATTGGATTTGGCTCGTTTTGTGCCGTTTTGTGCCAAAAATATTTTTCTCCTGCGACCTTTCGTTCCCGAGATAATGACATTTGAAAAAGTCACTTTTTGGCGGGAAATTTTTTTTTCTTGGAATTTTCGGAATTTTTTTATACCATCGTTTTGTGCTCGTTTTGTGCTCCAACTTTTGTCATCAAAACTTTTTTTGTACCCCTACCGTTCTCGAGATATAGACCCCCCCTAGGTGGGCTGCTAGAGTAACGTTAACCTAGCAGCCCACCAGAACGGATTGAATTGAGACTAGGTTTATTCGATTTGGCTCGTTTTGTGCCGTTTTGTGCCAAAAATATTTTTCTCCTGCGACCTTTCGTTCCCGAGATATTGACATTTGAAAAAGTCACTTTTTGGCGGGAAATTTTTTTTTCTTGGAATTTTCGGATTTTCTTTATACCATCGTTTAGTGCTCCAACTTTTGTCATTAAAACTTTTTTTGTACCCCTACGGTTCTCGAGATATAGACCCCCCCCCCCAGGTGATCTGCTATCTTAACGGTAAGCAGCCCACCAGAACGGATTTGGTTGAGACTAGATTCATTCGATTAGGCTCGTTTAGTGGCCTTTTGCGCCAAAAATATTTTCCTACTACGACCTTTCGTTCCCGTCACTTTATGGCGGGAATTGAGGTCACCGTGCGTGCAAGCTAGTGTATCAGCCACAGTGACTACTGACAAGATTTTTTTATCTGACCTGGTTGTAGGATTTTTAATGGAAACTTTACATTTTACCCAACAATAGATCATTTCTGAACATTTGATTCCATTTGCTTTTAAAGTCTTAATTTTAGATAGTCAGGAAGAAAGTTTTATCCTGCTTACTGCGATTCGTAGAATTCTACGAATCGCACTAAACAGGGGTTAGAATTTTTTATAAGCCATTAAAAATATCCAAAACTGGCCCGAGGAGTGATTTCAACATGATATGAATAAAAAATGTGAATAGCAGAGATAAATCACAAGTCAATATTAGCACTTTCGATTGTTTGGTTTCCATCGTGGGCGCCATCTTGCATCGGGAAATTGCTCAATACTAAAGTGACAATTTATTTGGAACCTACTGGTCAATGAGCTATCAGAATCAATTCTAAATTTTTCTCTAGACACCTAATCGAAGTTAGCTGAGTGGTCTTTCCCGGTAGCTCAGTGGTCATGGCGTCTACTGGTATTTCGGAGGTCGCGGTTTCAAAACCCAGCCGGAACGTGACAAGTTACCCTCTCATTTAGGGATTTGACCACTTACTGCCGCAATAATGGGACTAATTAGTCTTATAAATAAGGCGATATTAAAATTATTCAGTTCTCCTCTTTAATCCAATTTTCACCCAGACTAATTCCTCATAAGTATTTCAAGACACGCATGAGCCGCCGTTGTCTTTTCTCTTCACTCCACGTGGGGATTTGACACAAGGAAGAATTCTGGAGTACTGTCTTTTCCCACAAATACTGTTTTTTTCCCACAAATGTCCCCCCCAAAAAAATATCCCCAAGGAAGTGTCAGAAAAAGTATCCCGCGTGATTTATTGTCTACCTACATAATTATAATTATAATATATACCTCTGATATAGATGTTCAGGCAGATTTGAGTTTGATTGCACCAATATGTAAAAGATCAACCATTCTGACATTCTAATCTGAATAAATACAATTAAGTATATTATATTAATTTAATTTCCATTTGCATATTTTGGGAGTAAATTGAAAATTATTCAAGTAGGTTACCAATTAATTCGGTTTTTCAGTTGTGCAAGATCATTGGTTGGATGGTAGATATTGCCTGAGGCAATTATCCCACACTTTGCAATAATCTATGTAAAGAAATTTGAATAGAATTTAACACAACAACAACAACAAAAAAACACAATTATCTTCAAGCCGAAATCAAAACTAGAGGGTATATTATAGTTTCATGTTCATGATCCAATATTTATGATGATCTTTTTAAGTAAGTGGGAAAACTTGTAAAAACATTGGAAAATCCCGCGATATAACGGAATCATGGGATTTTCTTCACACAATCGCAGCGAGATAATTATTCCCTGTGTCAGAATCCCTCCACGTGTTTGTTTTCCAGAATCCTTCGACATAATTTTACGAATATAAGACCATTAGGCCAACGTCGCTGACACGTTGAATAATAATAATAATATCGGATTATTTGTACTGCCCGATTAAGACTATTAGAGTCCTATTATTCCAGCAGTCAGACCAAGACATATCATTATGTAAGTGGTAAATTTCCCAAAAAGGAGGATAACTTGTCATGTCCCGATTGGATTTCGAACCCACGACCTCTGGAACCTCTGGATTCACAGAGTGCCGCCTTTACCACTGAGCTACCCGGATAGTAAAGTTGAATGCTCCGGTTCTAGTAAGATCACGAATTTGGGCAACGTCCAGCGGGGTGAAGAGTTCGAGATGCTAGTATTTTAGCCAAACGCAGGCTGGGTGGGGTATAATAATAATTCCGTGTCCGTAAATAGGCACAGATACCTGTATAACGGTGGTGAAAGGATTATATGAACGCCCAGATTTAATGTCTAGGCTTCTTTCATATATCTATTTGGTTTTAACACTTTTAACGTCCTGATTTGTGATAGTCAGGACGGGGGTTTTACCCTCCATTTGCTTTGGGAATCGTGTGTGTGTGTGTGTGTGTGGGTGTGTATATGTGTGTGTGCGTTCTCAGGCTAAGAAGGATAAATTTTGTAAGCTGGTACGAATCTCAGTAAACAGGATAAAACTATCTTCCTGACTATCTAAAATTAGGACTTTAAAAGCAAATGGAATCAAATGTGTTGTTGTGTAAAATGTAAAGTTTCCATTGAAAATCCTACAACCAGGTCGGATAAAAAAAATCTTCACAGTAGTCATTGTGGCTGATACACTAGCTTGCACGCACGGTGATCAGCTAACTTCGATTATAGGCGTCTAGAGAATAATTTAGAATTGATTCTGATAGCTCATTGACCAGTAGGGTCCAAATAAATAAAATTGTCACTTTAGTATTGAGCATTTTCCCGATGCAAGATGGCGCCCACGATGGAAACAAAACAATCGAAAGTGCTAATATTGACTTGTGATTTATCTCTGCTATTCACATTTTTTTTTTCATATCATGTTAAAATCACTCCTCGGGCCAGTTTTGGATATTTTTAGTGGCTTATAAATTCTACCCCCTGTTTACTGTGATTCGTAGAATTCTACGAATCGCAGTAAGCAGGATAAAACTTTCTTCCTGACTATCTAAAATTAAGACTTTAAAAGCAAATGGAATCAAATGTTCAGAAATGATCTATTGTTGTGTAAAATGTAAAGTTTCCATTAAAAATCCTACAACCAGGTCAGATAAAAAAATCTTGTCAGTAGTCACTGTGGCTGATACACTAGCTTGCACGCACGGTGACCTTAATTCCCGCCATAAAGTGACGGGAACGAAAGGTCGTAGTAGGAAAAAATTTTTGGCGCAAAAGGCCACTAAACGAGCCTAATCGAATGAATCTAGTCTTAACTAAATCCGTTTTGGTGGGCTGCTAGGTTAACGTTAACCTAGCAGCCCACCTAGGGGGGGTCTATATCTCGAGAACGGTAGGGGTACAAAAAAAGTTTTGATGACAAAAGTTGGAGCTCAAAACGAGCACAAAACGATGGTATAAAAAAATTCCGAAAATTCCAAGAAAAAAAAAATTCCCACCAAAAAGTGACTTCTTCAAATGTCAATATCTCGGGAACGAAGGGTCGCAGGAGAAAAATATTTTTGGCACAAAACGAGCCGAATCCAATAAACCTAGTCTCAACTCAATCCGTTCTGGTGGGCTGCTAGGTTAACGTTACTCTAGCAACCCACCTAGGGGGGGTCTATATCTCGAGAACGGTAGGGGTACAAAAAAAGTTTTGATGACAAAAGTTGGAGCACAAAACGAGCAAAAAACGATCGTATAAAAAAATTCCGAAAATTCCAAGAAAAAAATTTTTCCCGCCAAAAAGTGACTTTTTCAAATGTCAATATCTCGGGAACGAAAGGTCGCAGGAGAAAAATATTTTTGGCACAAAACGGCACAAAACGAGCCAAATCCAATAAAACTAGTCTCAACTCAATCCGTTCTGGTGGGCTGCTAGGTTAACGTTACTCTAGCAGCCCACCTAGGGGGGGTCTATATCTCGAGAACGGTAGGGGTACAAAAAAAGTTTTGATGACAAAAGTTGGAGCACAAAACGAGCACAAAACGATGGTATAAAAAAATTCCGAAAATTCCAAGAAAAAAAATTTTCCCGCAAAAAAGTGACTTTTCAAATGTCAATATCTCGGGAACGAAAGGTCGCAGGAGAAAAATATTTTTGGCACAAAACGGCACAAAACGAGCCGAATCCAATAAACCTAGTCTCAACTGAATCCGTTCTGGTGGGCTGCTAGGTTAACGTTACTCTAGCAGCCCACCTAGGGGGGGTCTATATCTCGAGAACGGTAGGGGTACAAAAAAAGTTTTGAATACAAAACTTGGAGCACAAAACGAGCACAAAACGATGGTATAAAAAAAATTCCGAAAATTCCAAGAAAAAAAATTTTCCCGCCAAAAAGTGACTTTTTCAAATGTCAATATCTCGGGAACGAAAGGTCGCAGGAGAAAAATATTTTTTGCACAAAACGGCACAAAACGAGCCGAATCCAATAAACCTAGTCTCAACTGAATCCGTTCTGGTGGGCTGCTAGGTTAACGTTACTCTAGCAGCCCACCTAGGGGGGGTCTATATCTCGAGAACGGTAGGGGTGCAAAAAAAGTTTTGGTGACAAAAGTTGGAGCACAAAACGAGCACAAAACGATGGTATAAAAAAATTCCGAAAATTCCAAGAAAAAAAAATTTCCCGCCAAAAAGTGACTTTTTAAAATGTCAATATCTCGGGAACGAAAGGTCGCAGGAGAAAAATATTTTTGGCACAAAACGGCACAAAACGAGCCGAATCCAATAAACCTAGTCTCAACTCAATCCGTTCTGGTGGGCTGCTAGGTTAACGTTACTCTAGCAGCCCACCTAGGGTGGGTCTATATCTCGAGAATGGTAGGGGTACAAAATAAATTTTTGCTGGCACAAAACGGCACAAAACGAGCACAAAACGTTGAGCCTTATTTGGACAAAATCCGTTCTGGTGGGCTGTCAGGTTAACGCACCTTCATATCACGACGGGGGTGTTACCCTACATTCGCAGGAAATTCACAAATCTGCTACCCACATTAACCTCACCCAGCCTGGGTTGGGCCGGAATGCCAGCATCACGAAGTTTTCAACTCGCTGGACGTTGCTTAACTTCGGTGATCCTACGAGAACCGATGCATTCAACGCGCCATCGACGCGACGCGACGCTGGCGGATGTTTCTTGTTCAGATCTGGCTGGCTAACTTTTGAACAATGCAAGATGTTTCTCAGCAAAGTTGGGCTTACGTGTCGTCACCTAACCCTTCCCAAATAATATCATGCATTCCTTTCGTTTTTACCCTTTGCACAACTATCTATATTAGCCTTTTCTTGTTTCCTCTAACATATAATTATGTATATGTACCTAATAAAATTATTATACATAAATTCATTACTTTTTTTCACATCTATTAACATTTCTTAAATCCCAAATTCCATGTTGGTCTTAATTCTTTCGTCACGCGTTTAGTAGTTTCACTCTTCTGAATAAGTTTCTTTCCCCCCAAGAGGTATTTTTGCCCATGTATTTTCATGATTTATGTCCATTATTTTGACCCAATGATTCTCCTATCTAATGGGGATTTCAGCCACTATTTGACAGTAGTATGATTTCGTTTTCAGAAAGATTTATAACTTCGAAATCAGGTTGAGCTCCATTTTAGATAGAGTATTTCTGCAAGGCTCAATATTTTTTCCAACGGCTCAGTTATTTTTGAGAAATCTATTTTTCAAATGGTCAACAAATTTGGGCCGCGTCAGTTTTGTTCTGTAAAGAATGGAGTACTATTGAGAGTATTGTTTTTCAAAATAAACATTCTAGAGAAATTTCAACACAACTTACGATTCATTCCAAGCTCCTTCTGATCCACAGTAATTATCTGAATAATTTCATTAAGGTTATCTGAATAGTTTCATTCAGGTTATCTGAATAATTTCATTAAGGTTATCTGAATAGTTTCATTCAGGTTATCTGAATTATTTCATTAAGGTTATCTGAATAGTTTCATTCAGGTTATCTAAATAATTTCATTCAGGACCAATTATTGCATCGTGAGGACTTTTGGCTTCTTCATCTGTTTCAAGCTTCTTTAGATTCACCACGTCACTAACACACAGAGTTGATTATGGGTTTTCTATTGGACGTCTTGTGCGAGTGACTATGTGTGTGATGGCATGTTATTTTTTTTGTTCAGCCAGCCCGTCTGCTAGCCAGTTCAATTCCTACCATGTTTTTTTTTTTTTAGTCGTCACTTGTCACATGTGTGTATGTGCATTTTTGGTGTGGGTGTGTTTATGTTATGTTTTTGTGTGTATGTCAATTAGATTGCAATATACGTTACACGCCTGAAAGTTACACTAAACAGTACACTTCTTAATCTGACACCAGATTGCATGTCGATTCGATTTTTTTTTTTTTTTTTTTTTTTTTTTTTTTTTTTTTTTTTTTTTTTTTTTTTTTTTTTTTTAGTACTTTCAAAAGATTATTTTTTATTCAACAAATTCTTACATCTTCATAAATAAAATTAAATGTAAAAAATAACTTATTAATAAAATAAAAATTAAGAACATGGCAAGTTTAAGTGGCCAATAATGCAAAGCATGTGTTAGGCCACTTTTTATTAAAATTATATTAATATTTAAAACTGTCCTTTTAGTTAAGAAAAAAAAAAAAAAAATATATTATAAATTTTGAAAATGTTTTCATGTTATGTGTGGAGTGTTTTTGATTGTTGTGTCTGTTTTAGTAAGTACTTATATTATACATTCAAATAATTAGGGAAAAATTGTTATTTTAAAATATTTAAGATTTTATTTTTATTATTGTTAATAGACAGCCATTGTTTCAGTCTGTATTTTAAAATTGTTAAAATTGGATTGTCCTTTATATCATCAGGTATAACATTTAAAATTTTGCTACCTACGTATGAAAAATGTCTTTTTGTCAGTGATTTGTGTTTGAGTGTTTGTATAATTTGTCCAGTCTGTCTTGTGGTGTATGTGTTAGGGTTTATAGTCCAGGTATGTTTTTTCTTTATTGCAAATGTACTTGTTTTGTAAATGTAAATGTCATCTAGTGTTGGAACGTTAAATAGTTCGTATAGTTGGTCAGTATGAAAAAGTCTGTCTTTTTTTAGTATAGTCCTGAGTAGTATATTTTGAGTTCTTCTAAGTTGAGTCTTTATATTTTCATACGCCCCTCCCCAAGCTGTGATACAATATTGTAAGAGTGATTGAACTAACGCGAAATATACTTCGCGAAGTAGTGTATCATTGGTTTAGATTGTAGAAAACATAAGTCAAGTATCGTAGTTTGTTTTTAAGTGAAGTAATATGTGCTGTCCATTTTAAGTTTTCGTCAAGTGTAACACCTAAGTAACGTATGTTTGTCAGTTTTTGTAATGTTATTGTTTTATTTTCAATGTCAGTTAGTTGTATTGTTGATGTTAATGGCTGTCCTCTTTTGTCGGATGAAAAAGTCATGTAATGAGACTTGGAAAGATTGATTTGTAAGGACATTTGTAAATACCAGTTTTGAATGTTTGTCAGGTCAGTAGATGCGAGTCGGTGAGTCTCTTCCCAGTTATTTGATGAATAGCATAGTACTGTGTCATCTGCATAGCAAAATACTTGACCCTTGCTTATTCCAGGAAGAGAATTAATAAAACAATTAAACAAACAAGGACCAAGTATTGTGCCCTGCGGAATTGAAAAAGCACGACACTGTACACTCTCAGATAACTGAGAATTCAATTTCAGTTTTTGTGTTCGGTCAGTCAAGTAGGAATCAAACCATTTAAGTACTTTGTCTGTTAGTCCTAGTTTTTTAAGTTGTGTCAGTAATGTCGAATGTTTTATAGAGTCATATGCTTTTGAAATGTCAAGAAAAATGGCGATTACTTTTTTATTGTCGTCTATGTTACTATGTAAGTATGTTGTTAAGTCAAGTAAAGCATCTTCAGTACCTATGCCACGTCGAAACCCATATTGTTTGTCAGTCAAAAGGTTGTTTGTTGTCAAATAATATTCAAGTCGGTTTTGTACACATTTTTCAAGTATTTTACTAAAGTTTGTCTGTAAGGAGATAGGTCGGTAGTTATTCAAGTCTTGTCTATTTCCTTTCTTGTAAATAGGAACAACTATACTGGATTTGTAGCAAGAAGGAAATATACTACTGTCTAAACTTAAGTTAATTACGTGTTTAAGTGGTTCAGTAATGTATGGTGCAATATGTTTAAGTATTTTTGTTTGTAGTCCGTCTTCACCTGGAGTAGTTCTGTTTTTCAACCTTACATGTTTTTCAACCTTACTGATTGGAATACATGTTACACTCCTGAAACTTACACTACACGTTACACTTCTGAATCTTACACCAGATTGCAATATACGTTACTCACAAACAAGAGAAAGAGAGCAAATTCAATTGAAACGAAAGGACAAAACAATTTGAATGTCTATGTCTTGAGTTGCATTGAATTTCTCGGAGAGAGTGTACAAGTGAGTCGTAAGAATAGCAGTAGATCCATGAGTAGGTGCCCCCCGTGAATTAGGTGTGACACGATCAAATGCTTATTCAAAGTCAATGTAAGAGATAAAGAATTGACAAAGAAATCCGGGAGTGAGTGATGGAGCAGTCAGACTTGTGGCCTATTGTCTTGGGTAACAATCGGTGATTACATAGAACAATCCAGCTAGTGTTGGGACATTTAGGTTTCTAACTACTGCTATTATGTAGAGATCTGTTTGATTTAAGAGTTCAGATGTAGAGATCTACAATTCTACAATTTTGATTTTAGAGTTCAGACACTATACAGTCGAACCGGGATAGAAGAAAATTCAAGAGACTGGAATTTTCTTCTCTTATATCCAGGTTTCTCTTATAGACACGCTAGTTTCCCTTTTACATAGTTAAATTTAACCTGGATTTTCTTTTTCTGTTATCCACAGGTTCCTCTAATAATACACTGGTGCACTGGTAGTCAAGTGGTTAACAAGCTAGTTTGGTAACCCAGGAAGCGTAGGGATCCGTTGGTTCGAATCCCACCCAGTTCATGAATTTTTCCTCATCATTTGAGTTTGTGATTGCATAATAATAAGACTCTGAGGGTTAGGTAGTAGAAAATGCTTTAAGAATTAACCTAGCTTTTTTGATACCTTCCACTAACGAGTGTTATTATTATTATTATGTTCGACTGTAAATTTAAGATATTGTTGTAAGTTGTTTCAAACTATTTGTAAAATTAATTTTATACAATTAAATAAATTCTAATATAAGTTATCAAATTTTGTGTTAATCACTTTCGTGATATCACAACTACTCAAACTCGCCTTTCTCATAAATTCTAATATAAAGAGAAGGCGAAATAATAAAAATACGAGTAATTAATTACTGGATAAGATACTTATGAGTTTGTTGTGGTGAATCAACAGCCTTTTCACAATTTTTGTGGGTAACAGAGCTTGTAAGAGCCTCCATCCTCAATAAATTTTCTAAATACTCTACTATAACAACTTTTTTTATTACTTTATTAGAACTTGGGTCCTCTTTGCTCTTTGCCACAATGATTATGTACAAGTTGTCAGTATAGTCATTGTCACCAGTGGTGGACTTAGACCTATTTTCGAGGGATAAAGAAAGCCGTGTGATGTCCACACCAGTTTATTAGGTGTTTCACAACACGAGATACAATATGTTTAGTTTAAGCAATCGATCTCTTGAGTAGATTCGCATGTTTTCGTCCTGAGAACAACAATAAATTTCAGATGTCAATACAATACAATACAGACTCCTCCGAATTGATATCAATCAATACATCTTAATCATGTACAAACATCTGGTTAGAATTTCACCAAACAACAATCAATAACTGGATCATATGTGTTTGGACATGGACAAAGCATTTGATCCATTCCTAGAAAAACATCAGGAGATCTACTGAGTAGGACAATGCTTGGAGACATTGGAGACTTAATTGGGACACAGATCAATCTAAATTCTGAATTGTAAGATCAAATCCTAAGATAGCTCATCGCTCAAGTTATGGAATTTGCTCTCAACAAGCATTATGCATGGCACTGACAATAAAACCCACACCAGCATTATACTGAAAGGGTTGTTTTTATCATTTTTTTGACGTTTGTTGATGCAAAAATTGTGAATTATGTACAAAATATAAATAATAGAAAAATAATGCATCTTGCGAATTCCATTTAGAAGATATAATAACCTTCATTTATTATTAATATTATTACACATAGTTTCGAATTACCTATAGGAACTATTGAGAGGCACCATCGTACCACATCTTGTTTTGTACGATGGTTCAGTGTCTGCCTCTTGGTCTGTTCTTTTACTTTCTATTACCTGCAAGGTATTGAAAATATTGTTATCGGTCAGTTTTTTCCAAATTGAGCTGACACCATTATATTCTGGTGATTCCTTGCCACGTCAGCAACTCGCAAACCTCAGGAATTTTTTCCTTTTCCTTTTTAGTGCATAATTATATATGTATAATTGTATGTAGTTTCCATTTTTGTCATCATTATTTGTACTGTACATATATTATGTACAATTGTACATCTCCCTTGCCTTTTTCCCATATTAGCTTATGTTGCTATTGGGGTCCGCATTGTTCAACCTCATGGTTGAGGTTGGTAGGGTGGAGCACGTTTTTTATGCCTGGATGCTCTTCCTATCGCCAACGATTCTATTTGATTTTAACGTCCTGATCAGGACGGGGGTGTTACCCTCCATTCGCTATGAATCGTACCAGCTACTCACATTAACCTCACCTAGCCTGAGTAGGGCCGGAAATGCCTTTGTTTTGTTTGCCGGAATATTATCTGTACTATACATAATTCTGTTTTATTATCTAATAAAGACTTTAATAATAATGATACTAGTAATAATGATAAGGTACTCTCTCCAGTTACTGCCTAGGTGGTCCCCCGTAAACTAAAGGGCTATTTTTACAGTTGTGTCGAAGGGCATTCTACAATATTGTGATCAATTTGACAATGCTTCTGTTTACATTGCAAGTCCTTTGTTGTGCATTGTCCCCTTGTGTTGTTTTCATAACGGAGAAATAGGAGCTCCTCCAACTTCCTTGTTGTCTGGTGTTTTGTCAAATATTAACAGAATATTAGTTTGTTGAATACACCAGTTCTCATTCTGTCACTGAAGTTAAGAAACGTCCAGCAAGGTTGGGACTTGAAAGAATAGTTATTCTTCGATGGCACGATGTATACACCAGTTCCGTTCTGTCAATGAAGTTAAGAAACGTCCAGGAAGGTTGGGACTTGAAAGAATAGTTATTCTTCGATGGCACGATGTATACACCAGTTCCGTTGTGTCACTGAAGTTGAGAATTGTTCGTTGGGACTTGGATGGATGACCATTCAGAGTCGAACCCGAGAGATCCCGGGCCACGCAGGCTGGGTGAGGTTAATGTGGGCAGCAGGTTTGTGAGTTTCCTGATGTGAATGGAGGGTAACACCCTCGTCGTGATATGACCATGCAGTTGAATGCGACGTTAAACCTAAAATTACAAAAAAGACCAGAATTATGTTGAGATCAAGTTGAAATTGATCTAAGGTTGATGTATAATTATGGTTTCTCTAAAATCGCAAAAATTGTAATAACATTAATTTGCTGAGATAGTTTTTAGAGACCAAGTTGAAATTGATCTAAGGTTGATGTAATTTATATTTATACGTGTTCTTTCTCTAAATCTCAAAAATTGTAATGACATTAAATTGATGAGATAGTTTTTAGAGACCAATTTGAAATTAATGTGAGGTTGATGTTATTTACATGTGTTCTTTCTCTAAAATCTAAAAAATTGTAATAACATTAAATTGCTGAGATAGTTTTTAGAGACCAAATTAAAATTGATGTGAGGTTGATGTATGTTATAAAACTCAGAATGAATAAGGTGGTATTCAATCTCTAGTTTACAAATTAACAAGAATAGTTTACTTTGTTTTCCAGGACAAAATGAACCTTTGCAAAGGTTCAAAATCAAGCAGAACAGGTCCCTCTGGATTTCGAGGGCATCACACGAACTCATTGTTTTAGACACAGCACGGGTGACGCACATCAAATTGTTAGACAGTGCTCTCCTAGTTATAGACCTTTGTTTTAACTATCGCGTGGTAGGTCTAATCGCTTCATTATTCACTAATTAACGGAATTTGGGAGGTCTATTTAGCAGGAATAAGGTTCGTACTTCTTTCTTTTTTCAATAATGGGATTACAAATTGATTCAATTCGATTGTTTTTGTAAGAAATAATTAATGCTACCTCTTAATTAATTCGTAAAGGACTACTTCACATTAATAAATGCTTGTTTCTGTGAGAGTAAAGGGACTCTTTAGTCTCATTCTTGCAGGATAAAAGGAGTATTGTGTTCTATTGGACTGTATGAACTGTATCGTGCACTGGTAGTCAAATGGTTAAGGCGCTAGTCTGGTAATCCAGCTAGCGCAGGGATCCGTCGGTTTGAATCCCACCGAATGCATGAATTTTTCCTCATTTATTCGAGTATATGACCACGTAATAATAAGATTCTGAGAGTTAGAAAATGCTTTAAGCATTAGCCACGCCTGGTGGTCACCTTCCACTTAAAGAGTATTATTATTATCTGATGTGCACATTATATTTCTGTCCGATTCAAATCAGTACAGCACAAGATCTCCTCACACTAAAACACTTAAAATACCATTAGATCGAACTACAGCAGGTGAGCGGTCATTTCAATTTCTGCAGCTCGACTGTAGAATGCACTCCCTGCTGCATTATAAGAAACTCCACTGGATTTGGTAGCTTTAAAACAAAAGCAGTAGAGTACTTAAAATCAACGTCAGGTTCCTGATATGGAACCTGACAATACCGATGGTTGGGTGGAAGAGCTCCCTTGGGAGAATCCTGCCACGTTAAATAAAGCCATTAAAAAAAAACTTTAGTATTGTACCTATTTGGCTATGCGTAAGAGTGTGCAGTGCTATGGTTCCTCGTCCTACTGCCACTGGTCGCTATTCATATACAAACAACTGCTCAGCTTGTCTCACGAGGTATGAATGAGCTCCGGACATCCACAGTAAGTAAAATTTCTACCCAGCCGGGAATCGCACCCGGGTCACCTGCTTAGTAGGTTACTCTTCGCGGAAAGATTGACTACTATATAATGTGGATAAGGCGGGGTCGGTGCGAAAATGTTTAATTGGTGCTGCCACAAAAACATAACTAAAATAATAATAATAATAATATCGCATTATTAATACTGATGCCCGATTAAGACTATAAGTCTCATTATTCCTGCAGTAAGCCCAAGACATATTATTATGTGGTAAAATCCCATATGGGAGGATAACTTGTAATGTTCTCAGATGGGTTTCGAACCCACGACCTCTGGAATCTCTGGATTCACAGAGTGCCGCCATTACCACTGAGCTACCTACCGGGACATAAAATGGGATTTATAAAGTAGTTCTTTCAGTATCTAAAGAGGTTGAGTTTGTTTACCATATTACCTGTATATTAATCATAATAATTATGCACTAGTTATTTTAGAAATGTGTAATAATTTTCATTGTGTACGAGCTAGGACTTGAGAAAATCCTTCCTTTTTCGTCGGGGGTGCTGCAGTTCCGCAGCTCCCTAGCACCAGAGAGGTGCCGCTCCCTGATGCTAGAAACAAATCTAGCTACACTAAATCGCAATTAATTGCTACAGAGAGCACCGGCCGCACCTGGTGGTAACAGCAATCGAAGGGACACTGCCCTGATGATTGAAAATGTTATGTATCTAGCACATTTAATGTATGTATGGCGTTTAACTTTGAGGTATGGTATGCAGTCTGTAGATGATTCACCAGTCATCTCGTTGAACATAATTAAAGCCATTGCAGCGGTGGCTCATACAAGGTAGATACTGGATATACAGGGTGTCTCATACAAGCTAGATACTGGATATACAGGGTGGAGTGTAGATGAGTCACCTTGTTGAACATAAAAATAATGTTGTTGTAGCCAAGGGTGGAGTGTAGATGAGTCACCTTGTTGAACATAATAATAATGTTGTTGTAGCCAACTTGGCTACAATTAGAGGACGGAGTGATGGTCTCCAGCCAACTTTTTTCAAAGTTGGCTCGTCCTGAACCACATATTTTTTTTGTGCGATCAACAATCGTGAGGACTTGAACTTTTTCTTTTCAAACCACTAAACCCTTAGAAAACTACAAGCCAGTATGGGTTGGCTAGTCTGTTTATACACGCTGAAAAAGGATTTTTTAAAAAGTTTGTATAAAAACCATTCGCATAAAAACTATAGTAATTTAGCATATTTTATGCTAAAAAAAATCAATTTTTTCGCTTTTATACATAATTTTAGCATAATTTACACAAAAAGAGCCGTTCGTATAAAAATGGCTTTAGCATAAAAGTTTTTTATACTAAAATTAGCTTAATTTTATACAACAGGTTTTAATGACGTCATCTCATGTATGCTAACAGTGCCACATGTATGCTAAGAGAAGCTTTTTATGCGGAACATGTATAGTGAAGTTCGTATAATTTCATGCTAACAAAATCTTAACATAAAATAACTGTTTTCTTAGGGTAGCATAAATACTTTAGCATAAACTTTAGCATAAATTATATGCTAAACTAGCCCAGCTCCCGCATGAATGAGTACCCGGGTTCGAACCCTGACGGGGGCAATAATTTGCAACCGTGATGGTTTGGTTACTGTTTGAGTTACTTTTTTAATGACATTTGGAACATTTGAACTGAACTTCGGAACACCTGTGTGGAGTAAGTATTGTGTGTACAATTCATATACCTGATGTTAATATACGACGGGACCAGCTCCCACAGCACATGGCTCAGTGGTCTTTGCACTCGTTAGACCCGGGCTCGAATCCCGGCGGAGACAATAATTTGTCAACATGGGTTTGGATGTTTTCGGGACCCATTCAGCCTCGTAACGACAATCTATCTATGGAGGTATTGTCCATAGCGACTTGTCCTCAGCAATTACAGAAAAGATGGATTATAATTAGATTTGGATTTACTGGAAAAAATCCTACAATGCTGTAGTGAGCACCTATATGAGCACCTATATACCTACAAATTATTAGTGGCCACCTGAATTGGGGAAAAATGATCAACTCAACTTACGGGAGTTCTGCAGCAAAAATGAATGATCTGAGAGCAAAATGTTCGAGAGTAAAATGTTATAAAAATTACCTGAATTACTAAAGACAATTGTTAAACTTTTAACTTTTCATACCAATTTCACAAAAAACCACTTTTTTGCCCAAATATTTTTCATTTGTACTGTGTGTGTGTCTGTGTATGTATGTGTGTGTGTGTTTGTGTGTACTGTGTGTGTGTGTATGTATGTGTGTGTGAACTGTGTGTGTGTGTATGTATGTGTATGTGTGTATGTATGTGTGTGTGTGTTTGTGTGTACTGCGTGTGTGTATGTATGTGTGTACTGTGTGTGTGTACTGTGTGTGTGTAATGTGTGTGTGTATGTGTGTGTGTGTGTGTGTGTGTGTGTTTACGATCCTGAACATAACAGTATCGATGCACACACATAAAGTTATACAAATGAAATATTTGAAGACATAACTTCAAGCCAAATTGGTACACCGCTCGTGCTTAACATAATCTCGGTCGCATGAACCATGCATTTTTCGTACAAAAAGGCACTTTATACTTATTTCCGCATACTTTTTATGTCAACGCAAAATGTTTGCATAAAGTTATACATACAGGAAATTTGAAGACATAACTTCAAGCCAAATTGGTACACCGCTCGTGCTTAACATAATCT
Organism: Bactericera cockerelli; assembly: GCA_024516035.1. Taxonomy (NCBI): domain Eukaryota; kingdom Metazoa; phylum Arthropoda; class Insecta; order Hemiptera; family Triozidae; genus Bactericera; species Bactericera cockerelli. The sequence continues at coordinate 65,318,968 of CM044955.1, read as the reverse complement.
CGGTCGCATAAACCATGCATTTTTCGTACAAAAAGGCACTTTACACCTATTTCCGCATACTTTTTATGTCAACGCAAAATGTTTGCATAAAGTTATACATACAGGAAATTTGAAGACATAACTTCAAGCCAAATTGGTACATGGCTCATGCTTAACATAAACTTGGTGGCATGAACCATGCATTTTTCGTACAAAAAGGCACTTTATACTTAATTCTGCATGCTTTTTATGTCAACGCAAAATGTTTGCATAGAGTTATACATATAGGAAAATTGAAGACATAACTTCAAGCCAAATTCGTATACCTCACAGTCTTAGCATAACTGCTATGCTAAACTATTAGCATAAACCATACGTGTTTCGCATATAAAGTAATTGTATGCTACTTTACGCATGCATTTCATGCCAATGAGGGCTGTTCGTATAAAACTATACAAACATAAAAATAAGAGCTATAGATTCATGCTAATTTAACATGATTGACATTCTTCGTATAGACTTATGTAAAGTCTGCATAATTTTTAGCATAGAAATAGGGCGGTTTGTATGATTTCATGCTAAGGTTTTATGTTTCCAATAAAGATAGTTGTGTTCGGTTCGATCATTTCTTTTTAAGTGTGACAAGGCAAGGTTGTATTAAGTACGTTCGTAATGTCAGTGATCGAAATTTTAGGAGACGACGCAGGCGAAGGAGAGGAATTGTCTGCTAAAAAGTGTAAAATGAAATAGCCTAATGATAAAATTAAAACCTTGCTTGAGTTTACAGAAATTACACATTAATTTAAATTTTACCTACCTATTCTAAAAAAATGTACCCAGTTTCTTATTGTTCACAAAGTATCTTAGTTACCTAAAATATTTAGACTTCATGAGAATACGGGACCTAATCATAGAACAGTTTCCTTTTGAACAAGAAACCTCCACGATCTGGTTCAAATTGTACCGTTCCAATGACAGCGACAATGATCTGCCTGAAGCATTTTCTTCAAAGAAAGAAGTCTTACCGAAGCTCCACGTCCGGCTTGCTGTATGAAATCTGGCGAACTCTCAGAAATAAAGGAAAGAAGGAAGGTGTCATCGAGTTCAAGAAGCGAAGGCCAAGTCAGAACCGGGAAAACCAAGAGCAGGAGGACTCGGAGTTGAACAAAAGCATTGCAACAGACACATTCAATATCGTAGGTATGTATATACTTAAACTACAAATAGATAACTTATGACAGACCTCAGTAGCCTGATCAATAAGGCGACGGACTTGTAACCTGGAGGTCGGTGGTTCGAGTACCAGGTTAAGCATATATTTGGTAAAGCGAGTTTGGGTAGTTGTGATCAAAATAGTGATTAGTACAAATATCTTAAAAAAAAGGTATAAATAAAATAATTTTGTAGCTCAGATGTGGGGCTACGTGACTTTTTTTATAACATGTGTTGTTTTGTTTTCAGAAAACACCGTAGTTCAAAACTATCTGCAAAGTTTGGAGACTGCTACTCCAAGTGATTCCTTCGAGACTATCAAACTCCGTTGGGAGGATACATCAAGGGACAGACTCCAATGTTTGCAGGCGGGCAATGAAAAATTTCAATCAATCATCCAGTACTTCAACACATATCGTATTCTGCGGGATCCTGAAAGAGGACCTGTGTTGGTAAGTTATTTCTTTTTTGATTTTTGATATTATATGAAATTACATTTTTACAATAAGTCCTTAATATTAACTTGAATACTGAATAGATAATTATTATTTACTGACATACGAGTAACATGCCCTAAACAACCCACACTAAGAAAATCGGTGATTTTCTTGTTATGTGGTATAGTACTATTTTTCTCACTTTATTTTACTTTCAATTCTATTTCTCTCTCTCTCTCTCTCTCTTCCTTTCTTTCTCTCTTTCTTTCGTTTATTTTTCATTTTCTATTCATTTTTTATTTATTTCGATCTCACTTCCTTTTCTCATTCTTTATCTCTTTTTCTTTCTCTTGACTATCAATGATAGTTGATTATTTATCTCGTGTGTTCTTCTCTGTTCTAGATAAACATGGACTTTGACATATTGCATCCTGGAAGAACAACGTGTTTGATTGAAGGTCTTCTCCATCACAGGGACAAGATCATCACCCTAGCAAAAGCCGTGAAGGAGAGGGCCTCGGACAGCGCAGTGTCTGCTATTGCTGCCCTACCTCACATCAGTTCCCGCCACAAAAAAGGTGAAGTGTCACTCTTGGAAACCATCAAGGTCTGAAGTTTGCGAGGGATTCATAATGCATGTGTCCAGTCCTTCTAACATTGAAACCTGCAGGGTGAGTCGGATCGAAAAATTGACTAAAATGTACAGACCTAAAATGTATGTAGGTGATTTTAAAAATCCAACCAATGTTTATTGTGTTGTGGATGACATTTTACAACCTCAAAATTCAATTGTAGCAGCTGTAGATCTTTGTTTCAAGATTTTCTTTGTAACACATTGTAATTACCCAGAAGAGAGTCAACATCTGTGGCTTACACTCCAGCTAGGTTTCTACGAAATATCCACCAAGTATGATAAGATTCATGCACCGACTACTAAACTTTTAGCTGACCTTGCATTAATGCCTAAAGCAAATAGAGCAGCCAGGGCATCTAGGTAGGTAATTTGTCTGCTCAAAGTAGGGGAATGTCGGGGACTAAAGGAGGTTACGTTTAATTAAATTTCCGACCATCAAAGACTCGGTTTTACAATCCTCTTTTTGAGCTGTTAAACTTGCTCTATTTTCTGCTCTCTTCCTCCAATATTTGAAAACATTTTCTTTTTGTCTTTTCCATTTTGCCCCACCTTCCCCTACATGTGTCAGCCCCCTATACAGAGAATTTTTTTATATACTTTTTTTAGTTTAGTTTACTTGTAGGTACAAATTTTGAGCTCCTTTATCGTATTTTTTGTTGTTTTATTCTATTTCAATTTGCTTACTATTATATATTTGTTTACTAATAGTCACCGTGGCAGAGTGAGTTAGCGCGCTAGGCATTGCACGCATGGTGACCTGGGTTCGATTCCCAGCGGGGCAGGAATTTTTCTGCTCTGTACTTGGATGTTCGGGGTCCACTCATACTTCGTGAGGAAAAATGAGTAGTTACTTGTATGAGTAACGACCAGTGGCGGCATTACCAGAGTAAAAAGAAATGAATGTAATAGAATAATTCGAAAAGTAAAGGAGGCTCTTAGTAATGCTGCGCTACACACAAAAGTTGTGAAGAGGCTTTGTGCTTCACCACAAATAAAATCATACATATATTTGTTTACTATGCTCATTTGCGAGGACTGTCAAAAATTGTTCCAAACTATTTTTTCATAATTATTGTAAGCAGGACTCATGTCCTGTACGTGCTAGAAATGGTAATTACCATTTGACAATTCCCATTTTACCGCTCCCCGATAATGTAACATATAAGTTGTATTTTTTCTTAAATGTTTATATAGTGTAATATCTGCAAATAAAAAGTTGTTGATGTGTAATTTCTGTAAATTTAAAAATTGTTAATGTGTAATTTCTGTAAACTTAAAAATTGTTGATGTGTAATTTCTGTAAATAAAGAGTGTAATGTGTTGTACATTATATTTACTTGAATTGAATTCTTCTTCATTTTCCACACATAGGGCAATACATATATCCTATGACTTTGTATGACTAGGAATATGCATGTAGATGACTTCCGTCCGAGTGCAAAATATTTATGCACTTAGTCGGAGGCTATCCTGCAAATTTCTGTACATTCAAATACATAGGTATATGTATAGCTGTATGCAAAAGTATGCATACAGCTATACGTATCATACGTATAGCTGTATGCATACTTTTGCATACTGCTATGAGAACGTTCGCATATTGAATATGCGAACGTTGGCATAGTGACTATGCCAACGTTAGCATAGTCACTATGCCAAGGGTCGCATAGTGACCATACCAACGTTCGCATATTGTTATGCCTACTTTGCATAATAGTTAGCATAACACTATGCCAACGTTAGCATGCGGTTTTTAACAGTATGCCTACTTCGCATAACAGTTAGCATAACACTATGCCAACGTTAGCATGCGGTTTTTAACAGTATGCCTACTTCGCATAACAGTTAGCATAACACTATGCTTACTTCGTATACTGGTATGAAAATGACACAGCAAGTATGCATAATCTTTATGATAGGCGAATTACTTTATGCTAAGATACGTATAATGTTATGTTAAACAAATGAAATTCAGAGCATAGACTATGCAAGTTAAACATGTTATTATGCTATCAATGAATTGAATTGAATTGAACAATAGCATAACTTTATACATCCGTTGGCATAAAAGTAATGACGTCACAACTATGACGTCACGACTTTTGACAAATTTCGTTAGCATAAATTATGCTAACCACTTTATGCTAAAGTCGAAAATATCGCGTATGCTAACTTTGCAAGGGTCCCCCGTATGTTTAATTAATCACAATACTATGTTAAATTTCGCAGTTGGTTTTTCACCGTGTAGTCCTCTAGCGAGACACTGGTTTTCTCCCTGTTGGACGACCCACAACCAGACAAACATAATAATAATGCTCTTTATTGGAAGGTAACAACCAGGCGAGGTTAATTCTTAAAGCATTTTCTACCACCTATATAACTCTCAGAGTCTATGTTATACATATAAAGTCTGATAGAAAAGAAAAGATTCTGATGTTGTTGTTGTTGTAGCCAAGTGATGGACGAAATGATAGTCTCCAGCCATATTGATGTCTCCAGCCATACTGAGACAAAAAAGGTCATCCGCGCTCCTCCACCCTGTATATCATCCAGTCGACTCAACATGATTGAGCGAGAGGCTCTTCTGATGTGGACTCCACCAAGGCTCTGTTCTGGGTCCACAGAGCTACTTTTCATCTTGGTCTCTGATAGTGACTGACGGCCCAGCCAAGTGAATATTATTGTAATTCACGTGTATAGAAATATTTATGATTTTTATTAATTTCAGAAGTCCAAACATTTTTCAAACAATTTCAGATATCATTTCGTTCTGAATCTTTTGTGCCGTGGGCTCCTCGTTGTACACAGCACGATGCATGCTCTTTCTCTTCTTTTTTTCTTCATGTCTCTTTAATATTTACGTAATTCAGGGTTGGGTGGAAGAGATTGCCATAGGCAATAACCCCGCCCTTTAGTTAGGACATACGAGGTTTGGCTATTAAGTTCGTAGACTTTTTCCATAAAACGATGTGTGTTTAACTTACCCAACTTTAGTAGTTATCCCCTTCAATGTACTCCCCTCCTCTATCCCTACAACGTTTTAGGCGAATTTTCCATTGATCGAAACAGTGGTGGAGGTCATTTTGTGTGAGGCCTTTCAAGACTTTTGCCGGTTTTTTCTTAACGTCATTTACGCTGTCAAATCTGGTACCTTTCAGGGTAGATTTGATTTTTGGGAATAAGTAAAAGTCGCACGGGGCCAGGTCGGGTGATTAAAAAGGGTGTTCCAACACTGGGATGTTGTACTTGGATAAGAACGTCTTCACGGAGAAGGCACTGTGGACTGACGCATGGCACCATTTTTGCGCAAACTTTTGTCATGTTGAAATTTTCGTGCAAAATTTGTCTCACACATTATCTATTAATTTTAAATGTATCAGCCATTTGTCCTAGAGTTAATCTACGGTTAGAACAAATCATAACACCAGATTATTCAATGTTTTCGTCAGTTTTTGAAGTTTGGGGGCGACCAGGACGTGGATCGTCCTCAACAGCTTCCTGACCACCTTGAAACCGTTTAAACCACTTATAAAGCGTTGATCTTTTCAAACATGACTCCTGGTACAGTGTCTTTAACAAAGAAAAAGTTTTACCAGCAAGTTTTACGTAAAATTCAATAATCACTCGTTGCTCAACGTATGTATCAATCATAATTCCGGCAAAATTAAAAAAGGTGTCTTGCGCGTCGGGCTATCACAACGGAACTAATTACAGTACACGCATGTGACAGCTATCAATCGAAACACAAGACTTGAAGCTTTCTAAACATGTTCATCATATCTTCCTAGCGTGGACAGCTTTTGCGTAGCGGCTCGCGTCTACGAACTTAATAGCCAAACCTCGTATGTATATATTTTGTTTTTTTTTTCTTGTTTATGTATTAATATTGTCAATTTTTATATTTAATTTTTACCATTATTTGCCTGTATATATATGTTCTACTAATAAAGAGTTTCTAAATAAATAAATAAATTCAAAATGGAAACTTTTCAACAGATGAAGGGTAAAACCCCCAGTCTCTATGTGACCATACAAGTTGAAAGGGACGGGAAACCTCCAAAACATAACAAAATTCTTATACATAATTGGTTTTTTTTTTAATTTGCTGGGTTTAACGTCGCTTTCAACTGCATGGTCATATCACGACTTTTAGTTAGTAATCACATAAAACTTTTCGCCGACCTCAGTAGCTTGATCGATAAAGCGGCGGACTTGTAGCTTGGTGTAGGTTAGTCGTTCGAGTCCCAATTTCGGTAAAAAATTAGTAGCGTGAGTTTGAGTAGTGACAGAGCGAGTATGATGAACTCAAAAACGTTGCTTTCAACTACATGGTCATATCAGGCCCGGGTGTTACCCTCCATTCGCAGGAAACTCACAAACCTGCTACCCACATTAACCTCACCCAGCCTGATTGGGGCCGGAATTCCGGTATCACGAAGTCTTCACCTCGCTGGACGTTGCTTAACTTCGGTGATAATACGAGAAACGGTGCATTCAACGTGCCATCGACGCTGGCTATGAGAACTTTTCGACATGAATCTTTTCTGCACGTTCAGAAATGTTACACTGAGAAAAAAAATTATCGAGGATAACATTATTAAGGATAACTTACTAGCTAACAAGGATGTCCTCGATAGTTTTTTTTTCTCAGTGTAGAAAAGGGGAAGCAGTGGAAAGTTTGTGCGCTCAGTAGAATCGGACCAGACGAGTTCCCACGCCTTTGTCGTGTAGTCAGCAAGCAGTAGTTCCAGTCCATTGGGCAGCAGTACATTCTAATAGCTACACTGCTGCTTGGGCATTGCTTGGAGCTTTTTTCTCTCTCTCTTTTCCTTCTAAACTCTTACATAATTTATTTATTTATTTATACAACAAAATACGGGCGGACCCATTGCTAACTATACAATAATGTATGTCTTCGTAACGAGATTACCTACTTCTGGGGCCAAATAAAAAATTAGATATATTGATAGATAGATAAATACGATAAATTTATTTTAGAATAAAATGTTACAACAAGGTTGGGAATAATAAAAGATACAGGTTAAAAATGAATAAATGATAAATTAAAGTTCTTACAGAGAAATAAATAAAATAAAGAGCTAGTTTTATGTTATTATATGTGACAATTTTTCAGTGGGTAGCGTAGACATTACAAGACCTAATTCTAATTCACCAATTCACATGGAATTTAATTTAAAATAATCATTATTCTTTTCATATTCCAATATGAAACTCGTGATGTCGCCACTAGTCGTTGCCCACTCTACAAGTACCCCAATTTTCCTCACGTGGCTAGAGGCCTTGGCCCGGACATGCAAAGTACAGAACAAAAAAATACGATTTTTGTTGAAAATTCTTATAAATATAGAATTTTATAGACAAAATCTCGTCACAAGTTCTAGTCTATAACTATAGTTACATTTGTTCCCTGCAAACACGTGAGGCTGAAATTTCCGGCCCTACCCAGGCTAGGTGAGGTTAATGTGGGTAGCTGGTACGATTCCCAGCGAATGGAGGGTAAAACCCATGTCCTGACTATCTATCTCAATCAGGACATTAAAACCAAAAAGAATCAACTGGTCACAATTGCAATCAGATCAGATAATAATAATAATACTTACATTTGGCACCAAAAACAATTCACAAAGTCTTGATCAAGTCCACAGAATTCACAAAAGTATAAAAAAAAGTATGTTAATTTCGCACTACAAGTTCAAGCAACGTCCAGCGAGGTGAAGCCTTCGTGATGCTGGATGCAAAAATTAGTTCAGTTCCAATACTCATGTCGACAAATGAAATTTAGAGGATGCGACATTAACACCTCTCTCAATCAATACATACATAAAGGTGAATTTTATTATAAAATTTTAACCGGAACAGCATAAATAATATTTACATATTTGGGGCATTTGATTGGTTGAAGATTTGCGTTAATCACTTTCGAAAAATCACAATTACTCCAACTCGCTTTACTAAATCTACGCTGAAAACGGGACTTGAACCACCGACCTCCAGGTTACAAGTCCGCCGCCTAATCAATCAAGCTCTCTCCATAAAGTACCTATCATATTATAGTTATCTAAATATTTGATATTTTCATGAAAGGACTACATTTCAAAATTTAATGGATATTATGTAGCTGTATAAATTTTTTTGCTAAATATTTCAACAGAGAGCATTGTTCACATGGTGCAATACCCAATGAGAATGAGTTAGTATAATAGATCAATCAATCAATCAATCAATCAATATTTATTGTGTATAATATACAATGTATGTTCACAATTATACTTAAATCTAAACTAATTCTAGTTAATGTTTATGGGATGTCTTAAGATTTAAAATTTATGGTGACTAGTGATAAAGACTTAAAGAAAGTAATTTAAAAAAAGTAAGTATCTAGTGTAAATTATGAGAGAGACAAATTAATAATGAGAGTGGGTGACTAGAGTGGGGTGAGTAGATGAAGAAGATTGAGAGGTAACAGTGGGGGGGGGGGGGGGGTGAGGAAGTGTGAGAGGTAAGAATGGGGGGGGGTGAAGAAGTGTGAGAGGTAAGAATGGGGGGGGTGAAGAAGTGTGAGAGGTAATAGGAGGAACAGGTGTAGAAGAGTGAGAGATAAGAATGGGGGGGGGGGGGGGTGAAGAAGTGTGAGAGGTAATAGGGGGGAACAAGTGTAGAAGAATGAGAGGCAATAGTGGAGGCAACAGATGTAGAAGAGTGAGAGATAAGAGGGGGGGGGGTGAAGAAGTGTGAGAGGTAATAGGGAGGAGCAGGTGTAGAAGAGTGAAAGATAAGAATGGAGGAAACAGTTGGACAAGAGTGAGGAAGAAGTGTAGGAGGCATATGAGTAGAAGAGTGAGGGGGAAGAGTCAGGAACAGATGGGGGAGATTGGAGGTCAGGGGGAAAAAGAAGAGTAATAAGGAGAAAGAGAGAGGGAGATAGATAGAGTTAGATAATATAGAGAGAGAGATTGAGGGAAAAAAAAAAAAAAAAAAAAAAAAAAAAAAAAAAAAAAAAAAAAAAAAAAAGGAGGAGAACCGAAGTTAATGAAGGTCATGTCAGAGAAAACTCCCGAAAGCTGTACGGGCAGGAGACCAGAAGTAAGTCCTTTAGTGAGGTTTTAAATCTTTCAATGTTCAGGGCTTTCAATGAGGATGGAAGTTTGTTGTAGATACTGATGCCTGAACATAGAAATGATTTATGGAAGACACTTTCTCGACTGACAACAATGTTTTCACGATTTCTCGTGTTGTAACCATGGTTGTCAGAGTGTCTGGGAAGGTCGTTTTGGATTTTATGAATGAGGACGCACGAGTCAAGAATCACCTGTCCGTACAGAGTCAAGATGTTGTTCTCCTTGAAAAGAGCCCTGCAGGATTCACGTCTTCCAAGAACGAAAACAGTTCGCAGTGCTCTTTTTTGTAATATGAAGACTTCACGAGCGAGAGAAGAAAATCCCCAGTACACTGCACCGTAGCTCATCAAAGAGTGAAAGTATGAATGGTAAGCAAGGAGTGCGGAAGTAAGGTCAACATTTTTCTTGATGGACCGTATGGCAAAGATTGAGGAGGAAAGTTTAGATTTTAGGAAGAGAATGTGAGGTTTCCACTTCAGCTTGTTGTCGACGATTACACCCAGGAATTTTACTTCCTGGGATGGAGACACACATCCGGTACTGAAGGGAATAGGATTTAGGGTAGGAAGATTTTGGGGGCCAAAATAAATGAAAGTTGTTTTATTTGCATTCAGAGTTAATCTGTTTGCCATAAACCAACCCTGCATGGAAGAGAGAACTGTTGAAAGAGTAGACAGCGCTTCTTGGGAAGATTTACCATCAACCAAGACGGTGGTGTCGTCGGCAAACATGGTAAACTTTCCCGTGCCCGTGGATTGAGTGAGGTCGTTGATATAGACAAGGAAAAGGAGAGGACCAAGGATACTGCCCTGTGGGACGCCCAGACTGACATTTTTGTATGAAGAATTTGCAAAATTCTTTATGCCATTTGTAACAGACGATATTTTTGTTGTCTGAGTGCGCCCCATAAGGTAGCTAGAAAACCAATTCAATGAGTTTCCCCTAACGCCATAAAAATACAGTTTGGCGAGAAGAATCGAGTGATCAACGCGGTCAAACGCCTTGGAAAGATCACAAAACAGTCCTATAGAATGATTTCCAGAGCTTAAGCTCTGATCCAGGTCTCTCAAGAAGTTAGCCACAGCGTCGTCAGTAGATTTACCTACCCTAAATCCGAATTGCTTGTTGTTCAAAATATTGGCTTCTTGAAGGTAAATGTATAGCCTATAATTTACAAGCTTTTCAAGGATCTTTGAGAAATTATTGAGCAGGGAAATAGGGCGGTAATTACCAACGTCGGTAGTGGTACCCTTCTTGAATATTGGAGAGACCACAGAAGACTTGAAGCAATCTGGAAATGTTGCAGAAGTGAAAGAAGAGTTAAATATGTGGGCAAGAGGAACTGCAATGGTTTGGATGACACTTCGTAAAATTGACATGGGCACGGTGTCATTGCCGAAGGATGATTTATTATCAAAGTTTTTAACGATCTTGATTACCTCCAAGGCGTTCGTTGGTTCGATTAAGAATAGAGGAAGAGAATTGGAAATATTGACATTGTTAAGATATGTGAGAAAAGAAGAAGTGAGAGTGCCAGAATTAATAGGCAGGTCATCAGGGAGATTGGTCGGTGGTAAAGAGGGATCAGTAGTAGGAGAAGAGGCAGAGTGAACTAGACTGAGCTGTGTACTGGTGGAGTGTGGAGGAAGAGAGTGGGATCTAAGAGTGGGGGAAACAGATAGAGAAGAGTGAGAGGTAAGAGTGGGGGGTACAGGTGAAGAAGAGTGAGAACAGAGAGTGGGGGGAATAGGTGTAGAAGATTGAGGGGGAACAGGTGAAGAAGACTGAAAGCTGAGAGTAGGGGGAACAGATAAAGAAGAGTGAGAGGTAAGAGTGGGGGGTACAGGTGAAGAAGAGTGAGAACAGAGAGTGGGGGGAAGAGGTGTAGAAGATTGAGGGGGGACAGGTGAAGAAGACAGAAAGCTGAGAAAAGGGGGAACAGATAAAGAAGAGTGAGAGGTAAGAGTGGGGGGTACAGGTGAAGAAGAGTGAGAGCAGAGAGTGGGGGGAAGAGGTGTAGAAGATTGAGGGGGGACAGGTGAAGAAGACTGAAGCTGAATAGGGCATTTGAGAGAGTGAGGGTGAAGGGGGGAAGTCTAAGAGTGAGGGACAGTAAGAGAGTGAGGGGAGGAGTGTAGGGAAAGTAAGTAACGGAACGTTAAAGAGAGTGAGGGTAGTATTGGGGAAAATTTCAGCAAAGACTGGGCGAGGCGGTCTTGAATTTGCAGCGGGTCCCCCCCTCGTGCAACAATTTGCACTCTGTGTGTTTTTTATGGTTTGCCTTACTGTAAGAGTTCACAATTTCCCAAATTGTTTTTGCCTTTTTCTGTTGGGGAGCATTCTGAATACGATATTGCGTATCAAGTACCTTGGCAGCTCGCACTACTTGTTGTAGGATTCGAGAGTACGCGCGATAGTACTCTAGGAGCGATGGATCATTAGAGTGCTTGCTAAGAATAAAGAGTTCACGTTTTCTAGCGCTCGAGATTCTAATACCTCTAGTGATCCAACGCTTCTTCTTAGAGTTATTTACTGAAACCATTTTATATGGAAAATTCAAGTTGAACAAGGGGAGAAATACATTATAGAAGCATGTCATTTTATCATTGACGTCTGTTTGCTCATATACAGAGGAGAAGTCCGCGCAGACAAGATCCCGTTTGAACTGTTCAATCTTGTGAGCTTTGTAAGAACGAATTAGCATTTTCATTTTAGCATTTTCTCTACCTCACTCTTTTTATTAACATGAAAAGAGATTACTTGGGCATGTTGGTGGTCACCTAGCCCTGTGAAGATGTTAGTGTTGTTGATGTTCAGAATGTTATTAAGTGGGAAATTCACCAAGATATTGTCAATGCAAGAACGCAGGTCCCCTTGTATACGAGTAGGAGAAAGAACAGAGGGTTTGATATTGAACATGCTGAGAACAGACAAGAATTGGGATTTTTCTGTGGAATCTTTTAGCAGGTCTATGTTAAAATCACCAGATATTATTAGATATTTAGTATGGTAGACCTTCAGCAATATTTGGTCTAGCAGTGAAATGAATATATTGAAATCGGAACAAGGGTTGTTGGAACGGTAAATACAAAGTACAGTAATTTCAAATGAAGGTGATGTGACTCCACAATATTCAAAAGACAGCTCAACCGGTTCAATATCCAATCTCAAGGGACTAAAATCTAGATTTTCTTTCACAAAGATAGATGCACCTCCTCCCTTTCTGTTAGGTCTAAAGTAACTAGCCACATTCGAATACCCAGGTACATTGACACACTGCCAGTTCTTATTATTGAGCCAAGTCTCAGTGACGCAGATTATTCCAGGACTCATGTTGTGTTTAGTGTTCAAAGTATCGAGGAAAACCTCTAGTGATGGAATTTTATTTGCGAGACTTTGAACATTGTGGTGCATGACTGTTAGGATATTATGATGCGAATTGGTGAGGGAGGAAGGGGGTTTTCGGTTAATTTTTTTCTGATTAATTTTAGGTGGTATAATAGGCAAGAAGTCAGGTACAGTGAAGTAATTAAAATTATGAGTATCTAAAGTAGAATGACTAGTTGTAAAGTGACTAGGATAAAATGGGCTCGCATAAGGTGAAAGACGGCTCTGGGTTAGATGAGTATAATGATGATGTTCATCCACATCAATAGTATGAATTGAATTCTGAGTTAGTGTTGTGTTGTTTTGTGGAATGAATGGAGGAGCCAGGGGCGAGAGTGCATAAGAAAAATGAGGGACAGGGTTCCCAGCGTCCCTTGTTAATGTATCTGGAGAGGGTTGGTGAGAGTAAGAAGGTAAGGTTCGAGGAGGATCAATAAAAAAAGTAGAACGGAAGGAGGGAGAAGAAGATGAAGAAAAAGAAGAAGATGATGATGAAGAAAATAAAGAAGAAGATGATAAAGAAGAAGAAGAGAAAAAAGAAGAAGAAAATGAAGAGGAAGAAAAGAAAGAAGGCTTAACAATTACAGATAAAGTACTAGTAGTCCTTCCACTAGCCGGTGGTAAGGTTAAAAAAGTTAACATCTGTTGAATTTGAAAATTATTGGAATTAATCCAGGCCAAGGCATAAGACATAAAATTTAATAAAACAATAAACATTGAAAAATTGTAATATATGATTAGAATAGGAAATAGCATACTTTGGCTGAGAGTGTACACAGAGCCAGATCTCGCACGTCCCAAGTTCAAAACATAAAATCGACCCTGTAGGGTATTGAATACATCAACAATATTGATATAGGTGGATGCGATAGTTGGATTAATGTGAGAGATGACCCTATAGGTTGATGATATTGTGGGATGAGTGGATAAGATAACTGTAGAAGTGAATATATTAGTTGAGTAAGTTAATGATGTGAATGAGTCAGTGGTTAAGAAAAGAAAAGCCGAAGAAGCAGGTGCGAATGAGAAGGGACAAGGATGAGTGTTAGGAAGTGAAGAAGAAGAAAAACCATCTGTAATGCTTTTCTTAGAGTTGGACGGCCTGTCAAAAACAGTACGATCCATTATCTGTTAGTCGGCCAGATAGATCCAACAGATTTGGACTTGATATGTCTAATATAAGGGAGGGGGCCAAATTTTTTTCAGTACTAAGTCTTAAAGGATAAGGTATTAAGAAGTCACCATTCCTAGATAAGTTCAAAGAACTTAGAGCATTGCACAATTTTTTACAAAAAGCAGATTTCCCGGTTGGATTAAAGTGTAGGCCATGCTTTGTGTACATGCTACGAGATAGAAAAAAATTGCACTCAAAGAAATTAAAATTGTAAATATGACAGTATTTTAAAAGATGCTGATTTGACACAAAGATATTGGAATTCAAGTTTTTGTCATGGTATTTATATGGTACACTAGAGACCACAACATTTGTGGTACTACAAAGATAATGAAGACCCTTTAATTCCCTGTCAATTAGGAATGGGGTCAGAAGCGGTATGTCATTTGTCCCTGCAAGTACTATAATAATGTCTTGCTTCGTAAAATTCTTAGTTTCAAGTTTGAGGTTTCTGATCGCAATTGAAAAGCTGGCTCCTGGAGACGTTGAGCATTGTACAGCATACTGAGGGAGAAGTTCTTGCAGAATCCTGCCGAAGTCCCGTGTCATGCTGTCGCCATAGATCATGAGGCGGGGCTTGGATGGTGATGATGGAAAGGAAGATGAAGAAGAAGAAGATTTGTCTTGAATGACACTAAACAAAGTAGAGTTATTGACTTCCGGCGTAAGTCCTTTATCAGCAGTTAAGTTGTTAAATCCGTTAGCCGCCGGCCGAGTTGTGGGCTGGAGAATAGTGCGGGGCATGTCAGAGGTGTTTCGAATTGCTGATTTTGGAGCTGGACCACTTTGGCATGTATCTCGTAATGCTATTTGGTATTCCAAAGATTTTATTTTAGCATTGGTCTTAGTATTTTCTGCCTCCATTTCTTTAAATCGTTCCAATAAATTTACCAGCAAAATTTCATCTTCGTTTGACTTTTTCTGAAGCTTATCGATTTCCATTTGTTTCCTAACGATTTCCCCAATGAGACTATTTACCTGGTTCTTGAGTTCAATTATTGGTAGAGTAGATTGAGGAGTCTCGACAAGAGTACAGCTGTTGGGGGTGCGGAGTGTCGAGAGGTTGCTGGCTGGTGAAGGTGTCAGTCCAATGGATTGCACTGAGTAGTTGTGAGGTAGAAGTATTGGGCCAGTATTGTTGGTAGTGATAGAGGGTGTACTGTTGTTCTGGGGAATGGTAGTATTTCCCTTGTTACCATTTTCACTTATTTGTTCCACTGCTTCAGATGAGATGTTTGAGGTTGAGCTAGAGCTTCGAGAGAGAGACTTCTTGTCTGTAAGGGAGAGATCACTTAGTGAGAACTTGGGATGGGAGTGCTCGCGTCCTGGGGTGAACACCAATGTGCCAAATGACATTTCAGTTTTTAGTGTGCCACGGCATTTGGCTACCGTACAGCACCAGTTTTTCCCTCCTTTAACATTGAGTGGATTAGAAAAGCGGTATTTGCAACCTTCGTAGATAATGAAGTCTCGTCCTCCCTCTCTGATCTTTTTATACGTGTTGGACCTTACCGTTGGAGTCATTGTGGCACTTTGCATACTTATCAATAGTTGTCAGGGGGTGTAATGATTCGGGTACTTTAAGCTACTTGAACCATCCAGTATCTACTGTGTACCACACGCACACTAGCCAGTTGAAGGTGTCTCATGAGATCATTGATTCTCAGCTTATAATGTCTTAGAGTTGCTACACTTTAGATAGGTGAGTTGTAATTAGTAAAAGGCTAGGTCTCCAGGTATTATAGCGCGTGGATATGATAACAAGTTGAATGATGGGAACCACTTACTTGAGCTTGAAATCTAGTTTTACGTTTCGTTGTTATCTTCACTTTGTAGGAACGCTTTCTTAGGAAGAGTTGTCAGTCTTCAAGCACGATTTTTACGCAAAATACATAGAAATATGCTACGGTATTACACTCAGACGTTTAACACAGATAGTTAAAGATAAAGGTTCACAGAAAAAATCGATACATACGGTTAAACAATAAAATAAACTGAAATAATTAGGGACACTTAGAGAAACAGAGTTGTTAACACAAACTATACAGGGTTACCTCAATTATACCTAGATATAATAGTAAAGTTAGTATCTTAAAGAAACTGCATCTTAAAGATACTATCTTATAAAGTATCAGTTAGAATCTTGACAAAGTATCCGTTTGCGGTTTTGCGGTGCTTTCAGAAAAAAAGCACTCGAGCATTGTAAGGTCTAAATTCTTCAGCTCTAGTTTGGGTACCCATGCACCCGATTTTTTTACTCACATATTTTTCTGATTTAACCCATGTGTTAGTCTCACCCAAATTAGTTTGATAGATGATCTCTTGTATTTCCATCGACGTGCTTCTCTAACTACCTGGGTCGTTCTGCGTTTTGTTACCAATAAATAGGTAGCATACCTTTCAGGCGCGGTCGGTGCTAAGGAGCTGCGGAACTGCAGCACCCCCAGACGAAAAAGAGAGGATTTTCTCAAGTCCTAGCTCGTACACAATGAAAATCATCACACATTTCTAGAATAACTATTGCATATTATTTATGACTAGCGGGCTGTCGCCCGCTTTGCGGGCCGAGGCATGGCCGTGAAAGCAAAAAATCCTTTTTCGCCAATGGCAGGTGTTGTAGTGGGAGTTTCGAAAAATCCCGTCTTATTGCACATCTAGACTATAAGACAAAGCTACCTACCAAATTTCAGCTTCCTAGGACTTACGGTTTGGGCTGTAGAGCGATGATCAGTCAGTGGTCAGTGGTCAGTGGTCAGTGAGTGTCTTTGACATTTATATATTAAGATTGGCATTGGTAAACAAACTCAACCTCTTTAGACACTGAAAGAGCTACTCTATAAATCCCATTTTAGTCCGGTTTATTTGGCATATAACCCCCAAACAATTTCCCAACGGGCTGACCTTATCCCCATTATTTAGTAGTCAATTATTTAGTAGTCAAACTGTATCTTAATAACATGGTAAACGAATTCTTTAGGTACTGAAGGAGAGACTCTATAAATCCCATTTTAGTCCAGTTTATGTGGCAGCACCCCCAAAACATTTTCCCACCGGCCGCGCCCGGTACCTTTATCAGTATATTTTATCCAATCTGTTTCAAGATAAACATCTCCGATTGCCTCATATATCAAAATAACACTGATGGATCGATCCGATATTTTTCGTGTTTATTTTTCGTGTTTTTTGTTCAGTTGGTATCACGAATATACTATGTAGAAGTATGTATATTGTATAATGAATATTTCTTCAAGTAGTAGGTAGGTCCTACCAACCTGAAAAACATTTTCTTATCCATTGATCTGAGATGATTTTTGACAAGACGATCGTGAGATAGTTGTTGGTTCGATCTTATTTTACTGAATAATAACAATACTCTTTAGTGGAAGGTACCAGACGAGGTTAATGCTAAAAGCATTTTCTACCACCTAACCCTCAGAGTCTTATTATTATGTGGTTAAAAACTCAAATTAATGAAGAAAAATTCATGCACTGGGTGGGAAAAATTCATGCACATTGCTATAGACTAGTGCTCTACAAGTTGCTAGACTATGTAATAATAATAATAATAATAAAAAAACATTGCACTTTTATTTATTTTAGGGTTTCTTTGGCGCAATCGAGAAGCACCCACTTTGTGGTTATCTCCTCATCACCACCAGAACCATCAAACTCATCATCATCTCGCGGTGGCTCATCCCATCAAGGGATCATGCCACTAAAATCCTCGGTAATTGATCGATTTTATCGTAAAATTAAAAGCCCCGCGCAGCTCTCATAAAAGACCGATTTCTTTTGACATTAATGGACTCTGGGCTTTGACTTAACATGACGGCGCATTCACCTACATCAAATGATTGGCGGCTTTCTGTAAAGAGGTTTAAGAGTCGTGAATTTTGTTACTTTTCAACCGATCAACCCCACAAATTCAACACTTTCCTAGATAATCAGTCAAGCAAATGCAGGGTGTTTTCCTCCGGGATGACTCGAGAAGTTGTGAGATGAAGGAATATTGAATATCAAAATTAGGGACTTTGGTTGCTTTTTCTCATATTTGTGTTAATCACTTTCGTGATATCACAACTACTAAAATTCATTTAACTAAATCCACGCTGAATCCGAGACCTGAACCACCGACCTCCAGGTTACAAGTCCGCCGCCTTATCGATCAAGCTATTGAGGTCGGTAAGTTAAGGACTTTGTTAGTCAGTGTCGATGGCACATTGAATAGGCCAGTTCTTGTTCTATCACTGATGTTGAGCAACGCTCAGCGAAGTTAGGACTTGGATAGGTGACCATTAAGATTCAAACCCTCATGATGCTGGCTATTCCTACCCTTGCTCAAGCTGGGTGAGGTCAATTTGAGTAGCAGGTTTGTGAGTTTCTAGCGAATGGTAGATATAACCCCCGTCGTGATATGACCATGCAGTTGAAAGCGACGTCAAACCCAAATTAAAAAAGAGGACATTATGTTTCACAAAGGCTACGTATGAGTTCGGTGCGGAAAATAAAAAAATGTATGAGTTCGGTGCCGCCTAAAAAAGGTCATGTATGAATTCGGTGCCGCCTAAAAAAGGTCATGTATGAATTCGGTGCCCTGGTACTTGCCCTGATGATCAGGTAATTATAGTATTTTTTTCCTTATAGGCATGGCCTTCAATGTATTTTACCTAACCCTAATACTATAAACCCAAGGCATGGCCTTCATTGTATTTTACCTAACCCTACTATAAACCCAAGGCATGGCCTTCATTGTATTTTACCTAACCCTACTATAAACCCAAGGCATGGCCTTCATTGTATTTTACCTAACCCTACTATAAACCCAAGGCATGGCCTTCATTGTATTTTACCTAACCCTACTATAAACCCAAGGCATGGCCTTCATTGTATTTTACCTAACCCTACTATTAACCCTAGGCATGGCCTTCAAGCAGGAAATGGACAGCCTTGCTGAATGTAACTGTCTACAACATAATCTACTAACTTAATAACAGCAGGATGACTGTTAACAAGCAACAGAGTACAATATAAAAAAACAATCAATTTATAAGTCATTAGGACCGCACCGAACTCATACATCACCTTTTTTCGGCGGCACCGAATTCATACATGCGAAAAAGGTGCGGGTAATCTTCGCACCGAACTCACCTATTGCCTTCACAAATACAATCACGAACAAAACAAAACATCAGACAGTTTTGACGGATCATATCAATGTAATTAAAAAAAAACATCACATACTCTCACATACTAATTTATTGAATGAAGTACCGAATGATTGACATAGCTGTGACTGAGAGAAATTTAATATCTTCATTTAAATTACTTTTACAAACTAGTAAATACCTATACTTGAGTTACACCATAATTACTGAAATTATAGATATTTATGTAGATAGCATAATCATGATTGTAAATAAATTAATAATTTGTAAATGATTCAAATAATTTGTAAAAAAAAGTGCACTGTGGCAGTCAACGCGACGCGCTCGCCCGGCAAATCAGGTATCTGTTGGTTCGAATCCCACGCAGTACATGAATTTTTCTTTATTGAGTCTGTGACCATAAAATAATAAAATACTGAGGGTTAGTTGGTAAAAATGCTGTGAGCATTAACCTCACCTGGTTTACCTTCCACTAAAGAGTGTTATTATTATTTCTTGTTTATTTTGAAAAGTTTACTTCGACATATGAGTGAGTGACGAGCAATGCCTGAGCCATGTATCAACTTAAAGTGATCTCAATATTTGGAATGGGGTGTCCTGGGTACCCCGCTTGATGCCCCTAGTGCAGCGGTTCTCAAACGGTGGTACTCGGGCAAGTGGTACGCGAAGCTTTTCTCAGTTTTACTCTAAAAATAAACCTCGAGAAGAAAAATACCGCGTGAAAAAAAATAAGTAGATACTTGTTTGAGTAACGACCAGTGGCGGCATTACCAGAGTATAAAAAATAATGTAAAATCATTTGGAGAAATAAAGGAGGCTCTCAGTAATGCTGCGCTACCCACCAAAAATATTAAGAATCCTTCACCACAAAGAAATCATACTTTCACTTTAGCTTATCTTAAAATAAATCAACCCAACTCATAAAATAAAATAATTAGGAAAATAAAATTGTGTTAATCTGTCTTAATCACTTTCTTGATATCATTCTAATTCTACGCTGAAACCGGGACTTAAACCACTCCAGGTTACAAGTCTGAAACACAGACCTCAAGCGTCTACAGTAGCTACTGTTTCATGACTACGAAATTACAAAATTCTTTGAAGTTCTCATCTGTTTTTTTTAATACAGTGGAACCTAGATGTAAGAGACCTCAAGGAAGCGGAATTGTTATATTAATAATAATACTCTTTAGTGGAAGGTAACCACCAGGCGAGGTTAATGCTCAAAGCATTTTCTACCACCCAACCCTCAGAGTCTTATTATTATGTGGTTACAAACTCAAATTAATAAGGAAAAAATCGTGCACTGGGTGTTATATCCAAGTTTTTCTTATGAACAGATTAATTTTCCTGTGTAGAGAGGTAAATATTAGACCTGGAGAAGTTTCTCTGACGTCCAGTTCATTTATATCCAGGTTTGACTTTTTTTTAAATAAAAAAAGGTAAGTGTGCCCCGGAACCGCTTTCGCATTACTTCAGGGCACTTCACCTTTACATCCATGCCATTCCGGAAACGCAAAATTTCGGTCAGAAATTTCCGCTCCGGCCGGGATTCGAATCCGCAACCTCCGGGTCAGTAACCAGTGCTCTTAACCACTGAGCCACGGAGGTCGGCTATCCAGGTTTGACTACTAAGTGGCACTTGGTACAGAATCGTTTGAGAACGCCTGCTTCACTATTATGATAGGTATTTTGTTATTTTTTTATCTGTATTAATAAGAAAGAGGTCGGTCTTTTAAAAAACTTCTAATTCCAATCCATCAGAAGAGATAAGGTTCTGATCAGAGTGACGGTCTCATGTCTTCTGTCTTCTTTAAGGTTTATAGACCAAAGTAGTTTTTTTTTATTATTATTTACGAAACATTAAACACTGGTTTATGACCTCTTCGTTCGTTGTAAAATGGCTTTCCCAGCAATACTGAGAAACAAAACAGAGAAAAGATAGAGTCCTTGGCAAGTTGTATATACACCAGTTCTTGTCGGGTTACTGAAGTTAAGCAACGTCCAACAAAGTTATAAATTGGATGACTGTTAAAATTCGAACCCTCGTCATGGCTCTTATTCTGGGTAAATTAAATTTGGGTTTGTGAGTTTAGAGTAAATATAGGGTAATCCCCCTCTCGATATATTATGATTTAGCTGTTGAAACAACTTTTAAATATGTTCATCTGATTAGCAAATAAGAGTCAAAACTTTGGTCATACCTCATAAAAACAGCTGATAAGAGTGCTTTTGAAAGACAGATGCTGTATTCTTCGGAACTTGATAAGTTATCATAATTGTGTTAATCATTTTCGTGATATCACAACTACTCAAACTCGCTTTACTAAATCTACGCTGAAACCGGGACTTGATCCACGGACCACCAGGTTACAAGTCCGCCGCATTATCGATCAAGCTACTGATGTCGGTGGAACATTCGATAAAAATTCTTATCTTGGTCGAAGTTTTAAGGACATGAAGAACGAAGATGTCAACGCTAACATTATAAAAATAACCTAGGATTCAAATTTTCTTAAATCTTTCCTACAACAATAGGAAGAGATCTTGGTAAGAGACAGTGGTTACAGATGTGAGTTTAATAAACGGGGTATAAACAGCACACGACTTTTCGTGTCCCCTGAAAAGCTGCACAATTCCGCCACTGGTGACAACTTATACAACTTTTTCTTAAACCCTTTTCAAAAATGGCGGTTTTTTAATCTGTCAGCGGCGGTCAACTTTCGGGGTTTTTTTTTTATCTCAGCACCTATTTAGTCACAGCAGCTAGAAGCACCAAAAAGCGCTTGAATTCCGCCTTTGGTGACTGAACTGCAACACTTGGTGGAAATTCAATGTCTTATTATATGAATTTTTATGCAGCAACCGACCACTGCAGTTGCTTGATCGATAGGGTGGCTGACTTGTAATTTTCTACCAACTAACCCTCAGAGTCTTATTATTATGTGGTTACAAACTCAAATTAACGAGGATTCGAACCCCGTTGGTTCGAATCCTCGTTAATTTCCCTGCTCTCTATAACCTGTGGATTACCGGACTAGCGCGTTAACCACTTGACTACCAGTGTACTTATTAATTTAAGTAGTCACAAACCAAGTCCTGACCTCGTTGAACGTTGCTTAACTACAGTGCTCTGACGAGACCTGATGTACTCAACGAGCCATCCACTGCATGATCTTTCACCTGCGGTGGTGGGGGGCGTCGTTTAGAATAAATTATACACATTGTCCTATTTAAGATAATTAGCCACTACGGTACCTTTTGTGGTTCAAAAACATTCGATGATGGGTCTAATCCCCTCGTTTTCATGAAAAATTCACGAAGCGTCCAACACCTGCTGGATTCTCAGGGTTCAGGATTCAAATATTTAATAATAATTCCGCACGCCGCACGCTGCACGAGACAGGAGTTAGTGCATGTCCCTGTGGTCAAAGGATCACGTTGCATGTCGCCCGGGCATAAATATTTTATCAAGGAAGAACAAGCGACTAAGTGGAAAGCGTTTTTTCTACGAGCTTGACCTGATGGCTTTCTACAGTGGCGTAGCTAATAGACCTACATTTCAGGCGGGGGGGTTTTGAGGGGATCTCGGGGGGGGGTTGAGGGCATTTCGGGGGAAGGGGGGTTTTGAGGGGGGTTCAGAAATCTCGCCTAACGTATACGAGGTTTGGCTATTAAGTTCGTAGACGCGAGCCGCTACGCAAAAGCTGTCCATGCTAGGAAGATATGATGAACATGTTTAGAAAGCTTCAAGTCTTGTGTTTTGATTGATAGCTGTCACATGCCTGTACTGTAATTAGTTCTGTTGTGATAGCCCGACGCGCAAGACACCTTTTTTAATTTTGCCGGAATTATGATTGATACAAACGTTGAGCAACGAGTGATTTTTGAATTTTACGTAAAACATGCTGGTGAAACATTTTCTTTGTTAAAGACAGTGTACCAGGAGTCATGTTTGAAAAGATCAACGCTTTATAAGTGGTTTAAACGGTTTCAAGATGGTCAGGAAGATGTTGAGGACGATCCACGTCCTGGTCGCCCCCAAAGCTCAAAAACATTGAAAAAATTGGTGTTATGATTCGTTCTGACCGTAGATTACCTCTTAGACTAATGGCTGATACATTTAAAATTAATAAAGAATGTGTGAGACAAATTTTGCACGAAAATTTCAACATGACAAAAGTTTGCGCAAAAATGGTGCCATGCGCCAGCCCACAGTGCCTTCTCCGTGAAGACGTTCCTGGCCAAGTACAACATCCCAGTGTTGGAACACCCTCCTTACTTACCCGACCTGGCCTCGTGAGACTTTTACTTATTCCCAAAAATCAAATCTGCCCTGAAAGGTACCAGATTTGACAGCGTAGATGCCGTTAAGAAAAAACCGGCAAAAGTCTTGGAAGGCCTCACACAAAATGACCTCCACCACTGTTTCGATCAATGGAAAATTTGCTTAGAACGTTGTAGGGATAGAGGAGGGAAGTACATTGAAGGGGATAACTACTAAAGTTGGGTAAGTTAAACACACATCGTTTTATGGAAAGAGTCTACGAATTTAATAGCCAAACCTCGTATTTCATCTTTGCTGGGCTTTCTTGAAAATTTCGGGGGGGTTTTGTCCCAAACCCCCCCCCTCTGGCTATGCCACTGGCTCTCTGATTACGACTGGGTTTGATGGCGAAGTGGACGGTAAAAGTTTTGTTTGTGGAGACCGAAAGCTTCGCTTGTTTGTTGTTTCTGAATAAATATTTCATTTTTTTATGTGCTCTAATAGTCTCAATTATGAAAACTTGTAAGTTTGTACAAATCTCTTTGATACGTGTGGTTTATGCTTCTGTAATTTGTATTTCAAAATGTTTTTTACTCCTGCCTGGCTTGTCACGAAAGGCTTATATGTGGTTATATTTCCCCCGGGTGCTGTGGGAGGTCAGTTGAACTCTACAAAAAGAAGATAACTTAAAAGACCATTAACATTAACAACTAGAACATGAGTGCGCCATCTTCGATAGCATGGAAGAGAGTTGGATTGAAGATAGTGTCATACTACCCTAGGCATTATTATTAGTATCATTATTGATGATTTACCAGCTTAATAAATACCACTTGGCTGACCCCCTTGTATATAACATTGGTGTTTCTGTTGGCCTGAGAATATCCAGACTCAAGAACAATAGGCTGGGTGAGGTTAATGTGGGTAGAAGGTTAGTAAATTAGTTTTTTTTTAAAGATGAGTGTTTCACAGCCTTTTTTATTTCGTAGCCATGAAAGAGGAACTACTGTAGACGCTTGTGGTCTGTGTTGTAACCTGCACATCTCGTAGTATGCCTCCCTTCTGATGGGCGAGAAGTGACACAATACTTCCCATTTAGGTGCTGGGTCAACACGAGCGCACCGGAAGGTATCCCTTACAAACAACTGTAACCAAATTAAGAATACAATTTTTTGTCGGCACTGGGGATCGAACCCGACACCTTCTGCATGGCAAGGGAGTGCTTAACCACTGAGCTAATCGCGCGCTCTAAAAGTTAAAGCGTCCGGAATGACCGCGATATTATAGTTGTTAGATAAAGTGGGGGTGGGGGCAGGAGAGAGAGGGGCAGGGGGGGGGGTTGATGTTGTTAACTTTGTAATGCATTGTACAAACTTGCAAGGGTTGAGGGCAGGCGGGTGGGGAGGGTGGGGAGTCAGCTATACATGTAACACATGCCACATGTGCTTTCATTGTAACTTGTACATAATATTATAATAATAATAATGCTTTTTCTTTGTGTTATTATGTCACAACTTTAGTGGGTAGCACAGAATCATAGGACTTTACCACTTTAATGTACAATATCTTGTATTATTTATTTGCCTATGATTCTGCCACTGGTCGCTGCTTCACATCAAAGCAGCTACTCATTTTTCCTCACGAGGTATGAGTGGACCCCGAACATCCAAGTACAGAGCAGAAAAAATCCTCCTCCGCTGGGAATCGAACCCAGGTCACCATGCGTGCAATGCCTAGCGCGCTAACTCACTCTGCTACGGTGACTACTTGTAGATAATATTCAGGACAACTTTTTTGGAGTGCTGCCACATGAAGAAGACTAAAATTGGATTTGACCGGTATGTATGTATATTAGGCCGGAGTGAAAAAAATAATTTTGGAATTTGAAAACGCCTAATATGTCAAAAGTTGTGATTTTGTGAGTAGATCAATCCCTGAAAGTTTCAAAAATTAAAAAAATGATCTTGAGTCTCCACATTGAGCTTAAAGTTTTTGCTATTTTTGAGTATGCAATTTGAAGGGGCAACATAATTTTTTACAATTTATTGACCTCTGACATGAAAAGTTTTCATTTTACAAAAAAAGTATTGTACTAAATTGTATTGAGAACAATTTTCTGTATCATTTAGTATCATAAAACGTCTCTCTATGATGTACAGTTAAAGAGATAGAACACTAATAGTTATGACTCTTGTTGAAAACTTATGAAAATTATAATTTTTGGGACACTCCGCTTCTAAAAAATCATAAAATTATTATTATCTTATATGATAACGAGTATCATATGTATTAAAGACATTACCAGAAAGAACAAACAATGAAAAGTACTAAATTAAGGATCAAAGGTTTTATATTTTCAAATGATTATCATTCATTTTATGTATTACCAAAAAAATCTTTTTTGTGCTACACACAGGAATATTTTTACGGCTCTTCTGTCGTGTCGAGCACATATAAATCGGTCTCGGGCAACTTCACCACAAACAGATTGTGATGCCTCAGTTACCATTACCAGCCTGATACGCCTTTCCACAGCTTGATTGTGGCTGCTGGCATGGGAGTTTGAGAGCATCGAACTCCGTTTGGGATCGGATGAGGCATATAATTTCCTCATCAGTCAGGTTCAAGGTGTCAGCTGGATCCAGTGGATTTTCCCAACTGATATATGAGGTTGAAGTAGTCATCAGCTTCAAAATTATGAGGATACAATTGGGGCTGGGGGACTTAAAACATAGAGGAGACCAGCAGTCTGGCTGAGTGACTATAAACAGGGAGTAGACCAGCATTGGCTTGGTTCGGGGGGTCCTTGTCAATTAATAGACTCCTTGTAAAGAGAGTGGTTGGAGTGCTGAATCATTCCTCCATTGTCTGGCTACCATCGTTCACATTATCTTTATGAAGCTTGCGGGATTTTAAAATTCTACCCAATGCTTGTTCTCGCACATTAGAGCGCGAATCCTTAATTATAATAACACACTTTAGTGAAGCTAATCACCGGGCGAGGTTAGTGCTCAAAGCGTTTTCTACCACCTAACCCTTAGAGTCTTATTATTATGTGGTCACAAACACAAATTAATGAGGAAAAGTTCATTCACTGGGTGGGATTCGAACCAACGGATCCCTACGCTACCTGGTTTACCAGACTAGCGCGTTAACCACTTGACTAAAAGTGCACCTTAGCATTGCAAGAAGTACAAGTTGAAAAGTTATCATATTTGTGTTAATCAATTTCGTGATATCACAACTACTCAAACTCGCTTTACTAATTCTACTCTGAAACCGGACATGAACCACCGACCTCTAAGTTACAAGTCCGCAACCTTATCGATCAAGCTACTTGGTCAGTTTGCGAGAAGAGTATTTTCAAAGTAAGCGAAATACGCGTTTCTCTGTATCACATCAAACATAAGTTTTTTGTATTGTATAGACAAGAAAGAACATTTCTTAATCATTTTAAATAAATGCATGGGCCTTTCTGAGCTATTTTTTTTTTTTTTTTTTTTTAATTTAAAACCACGACGGGGCAATCACTTTCATTATGTAATCAGCAAGAAGTTATATCTTTTACATGAAGTGCCTCAATAACGCTCTGTAGGAAAAGAGGGCCAAATATTAAAAACTTTCAGTAGGGCGGCTGCAAATTAAAAAAAAAAAAACAATTTAAAGTTATAATTAAAAGATTTAATACATGTAATATTAACTATCAATCAAAACGATTATTATTCTTAGGTAATACTGACATGATATGGGTATTTCACTTCATACAAAAATTAGTTAGTTATTTTATTTAAACAACCAAGTCAACCTAGAAAAATTTGATCCGTAATATCCGTAGTTAATTTCTAACGAATGCACAAATTAATTTGAACAATCATTTTCACATAGAAAGAAAGATCTGAAAACTCAGTTTTGTACTGCTTTAATTACAAAGCTACAAATTGGAGACGAGACCGGACAAGAGCAAGCGAGAAAATGTCAGTAAGCATTAAATTTATTTTCGCGCACAGTTACCTACATAGATTTTATATACATACATGTTACTTGTACTCGTATAATGTAGGATGTCTTAAATAACCAACTAAATATAGATAACAACGTAAATCTTTTATCCTGAAAAAAGTAGGCCTGAGTTGTACCAGCACCTATGATATGGACTAATAACCTACCATAGTATTATCATTTTCCGAAGTTTCTGCTAGAGTTACAATTGTTTATGTTCTAGCTCATAGATACTACATCATAGAGAGAAGTTTCAAGGAATTAAAATATAGAAAAAATTGTTTACAACATAATTTTATTCATTATTTTTTTTGTATAATGAACACTTTTCATGTTAGACGTGCTTCAAGTGCAAAAACCGATGATGCCCCTTCAAATTGCATACTCAAAAATAGCAAAAACTTTAAGCTCAATGTGGAGACTCAAGATCATTTTTTTAATTTTTGAAACTTTCAGGGATTGATCTACTCACAAAATCACAACTTTTGACATATTAGGCGTTTTCAAATTCCAAAATTATTTTTTTACCCCCCTGTTTCACTCCGGCCTAATGTATATCCTTGTACAATGAGGAGCAAAAACTAAGTCAAGAACTGTTTCTGTACCGAAAATAGTTTAGTTGTCACTGAAACCTGACTTTGAGGAGATCACATTACTGTCCTTTCTATTATGTTCTGTCCCTTCTATTATACAGGGTGGTCCAAAAAGTTTGCACCAAAATGATAGGGGTAATAAAAGAGACCATTTCCAACAAAAATATTCCCGGACATTTTCCTTTATTTTTTGTCGTTTTCAAAATGGCGGCCAAAACGTGTGTTTTTCAAATATTCCGACTTTGGTTGGCTTTTGATTTTTTTATTTTTTTCTGTACCACCTAGAAAAAAACGGATTGCATTTTTTAATTGAAAATAAAATTTTAATTAAAATAAGTTAAATTAACCCGTTCAATGTTTCAATGATCATGCTCATTTAGGCTGTCAACGTTCTGAACGCACATATTTGAAAAACACACGTTTTGGCCGCCATTTTGAAAACGACAAAAAATAAAGGAAAATGTCCGGGAATATTTTTGTTCGAAATGGTCTCTTTTATTACCCCTATCATTTTGGTGCAAACTTTCTGGACCACCCTGTATTCATGTACATCTAATACAACTTCTCACTTTTCTGTTTATACTGATTAAAATAGAGAGGTTAGTTGATGGCATGGATACTCAGAACTATTACCTGCAGATGAGAGCAAATAAGCTCGAAACAGCTGTCCAGGTATGTTTTGATATTCATATACATCTAATACAACTTCTCACTTTTCTGTTTATACTGATTAGGATAAAGTTCGGTACACAACATTTTGTCACACAAAACGAGAAAAATATTACATTTAAAATTAATTTTGGAAGGACAAACCTCTATAAAAACTCTAATTCAAACTCGAGAGTTTGAATTAGAGTGGTCACGCATGAAGTCCTCACTACGCTCGACGTTTCTTAACTTTAGTGAACGGATAAGATGGTGCATTTAACGTGTCATCTCCGCTGGAAGAGCTCTTTCCATTTCCAACCTTGGATAGAAATGGAGCTATACTATTAAACTGCACTGGTAGTCAAGTGGTTAAGGCGCTAATCTAGTAATCCAGGTAGCGTAGGGATCCGTTGGTTCGAATCCCACCCAGTGCATGAATTTTTCCTCATTAATTTGAGTTTGTGACCACATAATAATAAGACTCTGAGCTCTGAGGGTTAGGTGGTAGAAAATGCTTTGAGCATTAACCTCGCCTGCTGGTTACCTTCCACTAAAAAGTTTTATTATTATTACTATACATAGAAGTTCAGCTTAAAGAAACGGGAAACTGAAAAGTAACGTCTCTAACGAATCTTCGTTTGTTCAATGCCGAAATCTAAGAGAACACTCTCGCACGAAATCTCCGATCTATCCCAGAAATGACAGAAATCTTCTTTAGTTCTCATCTGTCGGGTCGGCTCGTATTTATGTTCGAGCTGAATCAAAGGGTAATTTAACCCGATCACCTCCATTGTTCGAAGGGAAACAAAAAGTCCAATATTTACGTCTTGAAAGCGAACACCACCGGAAAGCTGATATTAAATTTTCTAAAGAGCACTTCCGCCTATGGCGGGCGTAAGACCCTCAATCACCGGCGGCGTCGCTTGAAGCAAGAGGCGTAACCTTTGCTGGGAGTACCGCACGGATTCAATTGAATTGTTGAGTCAATACTTTTGATTATATACCTTTGATTCTATTATATACTACTGATTATATACCTTTATTGGAACTCGAGATCTGAGCATCTGAGGCGAATGGAAGGGTTCATCTATACCTGTAATACTTATTACGCAAGGTAAAAAAAAAATAAGAGAAAAATACAAAAATTCTCCTATTTCAATGTTTTATTGAATGAGTTAACTAAGGGTTGGGTGAAAGAGATTGCCATACACAATAACCCGGCCTTTAGTTAAGACATAAATGTGCGTATAAACATATTTATCAATCTTTTTCATTTTTATTGTTTGTATTGTTTCCATTTTTATTTTTTGTAATAATTATTTGTACTGTACATATAATTATATGTTTTCGTTTAATTTACTCAACAAATTGACACCCAGAGTTCCTAATAGGAAAAAAATCGGCACCCGAACCGAAGTACCTATTACCTAAATTAAATAGAACAAACTGCTGTCAGGTGCATGCTCCGGTCGTGATGTTTCAATCGTAATCCAAATTGAATCAGTAATAGCATCTAGCATGTAGCATGAACCCAGCATCCAGATGTTCTCTGTGCTCAGTCATGAAACAATAATTGAGGTTGCTTTTTAACAATAATCAAATGATTATCGTAACGCTATTGTTAGGAAATAGTGAGATTCTTCAGGTCTGGGTTTAAGAGATTATCAAGTGTTCTTCAAGCAATTCAAAAAGGATATTTTGGGTTGAGAGTATTCACCAGCCTCCGTGGCGTATTGGTTATGACTACTGCCCATAGTCCAGAGGTCTCCTCCTATCTGTTTCGTTATCCACATTATAAAAACACATTAAACTCACCCAGCCTAGGTGGCATGGGCCCGAAATAGTATCCTAACCTTACTGGACGTTGCTTACCTCGTGTATTCAACATGACATCAACAGTGGTTTCGATTCCGTTTTGGACTTATTGTTGATGAGATGAAATTTAGAGGATGTGTCATTTGCACGAGAACTGGTGTTTTCAACGGGTCATAGACGCTGGCCCAAAAACTCTTTTTTGATTTGGATATCTAATAAAAGTCAAACCTGTATCTAAGAGAACAATTTACAGGTCAAATTTATCTCTGTATAAGGAAAAATAACGACTTTATAAGAGAAGCTTGGATATAAGAGAAAAAATCCTGTTAATTGTGTCTTGATCAGAATAAAAAAAAAAGTGAGAAGTTGTACTAGATGTACATGAACATCAGAACATACCTGGACAGCTGTTTCGAGCTTATTTACTCTCATCAACAGGTAATAGCTCTGAATATCTATGCACTCAACAAGTCTCTCTATTTTAATCACTTACATCTAGGTTCGACTATTTTATATGTTCGATAATTATGTCATTACTTCTGAACTTTTATCCTTAAAAAAACTTTAAGAGCTTATCATTCAAGTGAAAGTTATGTTGCTATTAACTAATACCGTTAAGTACCTGGTGCCATAAAGTACCGACCTCAGTATCTCGATCAATAAGGTGGCGTCCAGGTGGTTTATAGTTTCTGTGTACCAGCTACCATTTTACTTCCGATAAATTTCTAATATTAGAAATCAGAAGTATTGTGTTCGTTTTTGAAAAGAAAAAAAAAATGTTTGCCCCGATTTCAATTTTTTTCATATTTCTGGACGTTTCATGACCTCCGGAGCAACATAGTCCTAACCGGCCAGTATAATTAGGAACTTCTCACGTTTCTGTTTATACTGATACTGATTTTTTTAATATTTTATTCTTTATTGATCATTTGAAGACCACAAAACCATGAGGGTCCACTTTTTGAATTGATATAATAATAATAATAGTAAAACTATTTAGTGGAGGGTAACCACCAGGCAAAGTGAATGCTCGAAGCATTTTCTACCACCTAACCCTCAGAGTCTTATTATTATGTGGTCACAAACTCAAATTAATGAGGAAAAAATCATGCACTGGGTGGGATTCGAACCAACGGATCCCTACGCTACCTGGATTATCAGACTAGCGCGTTACACATTAACACTTTCCGTGCCGGTGTTACCGTTTGGTAACACCTGTTCAGAAAAATGGTGTTACCGTTTGGTAACACCGAAGACATCTACTTCTCGACCCCGGTGTTACCTTTTGGTAACACCTTACATGGAATAGTGTTACCAAATGGTAACACCGGCACAGAACAAGAAAAACTTCAAAAAATTTCAAGCCTGTGCCGGTGTTACCAAATGGTAACACCGGCCAAATATCGCTACGGCACTGGGCAATAATGTCAAAATGAGTCTCCGGCACGGAAAGTGTTAAAATCTATGTATAACTTTGTGATACAACACATTAAAATTATGAGGTAAAATAATGGCTTCTCAATACCATCAAAACGTCCCTGGTTTTTCAATCAATGGAGTAATTGTGCTACACTTCTGTCTACAACTAAGAGAGGTGTCTTCAGTTGTAAAGACGAAAGTGTTGCTCTTCTTTCATCCGACTTGATTGCATATCAAGATTTTTAATTTGTCTTTCCTCCTCATGGATATGTCCTCCTCCATTGACTTGTCAGATTCTTTCTCATCCAGCCTGTCCATTGTCCGGGGAAGATTGTGCCCAGGATTTGTATAGTCAGTGTTTCTGAAAGGTTTATTGTTCACATTGGTGTTGGTTTTTATATTTTCTTGTTACCTATAACCTATAAGTCACCTATGTCCTATACCTATCAGTTATCTATTCCTACCTATAAGGTACCTACGGTGTGTCCCAGTTTCATTTTTTTTTTTTTTTTTGAAAATTTCAGAATCAACTCCAAGAGACATTCTAGGACTAAAATAATCTTGAGTAATTTTTAGAAAAATGGAAAAGAAGAAAAAAAAAGAAGCTTTCACATGAAGAATAAACTTGAACTTGTTGAAAAAAAAAGTGAAAATGGATCTCAGTTCATTGTGTATTATGATTATTAAGTAAATTTCCCAAGGAAATAACTGATACTTAACATTTTGTACCTATTTGTAGTCAAAACTGAGATATTATTTTGTTCGATGGAATTTTTTCGAAAAACGATTCGAGATAATACTAGTCGAGTAGTCACCGTGGCAGAGTGAGTTAGCGCGCTTGGTATTGCACACATGGTGACCTGGGTTCGATCCCCAGCGGGCAGGAATTTTTCTGATCTGTACTTGGATGTCATACCTCGTGAGGAAAAATGAGTAGTTATTTGTATGAGTAACGACCAGTGGCGGGGTTACCAGAGTAAAAAACAATTAATGCAATAGAATAATTCGAAATGTGAATGAGACTCTTGGTAATGCTTCGATACCCACAAAAATTGTGAAGAGGCCTTGTGACTGACTCACCATGTTTGTATTTAAAACTGAGATATTATTTTGTTCGATGGCTTTTTTTCGAAAAACGATTTGAGATATTCTAGTTTCTAGTCGAGTGTCTCTTCGAATTGTTTCTAAAAAAATTGATATATAAAAAAGGACACCCTGTATATAATGTATTGTAATCGTTTATGAATCTGTTTGACCACATGAGAATGATGCATTATATCTCTTTGAAGGGTCTACTTCCTCTTTTGAATTCGGGTTGCTACGTTACACTATGGATTGTACATTTTCTAGGCTAACCGAACGGTAGTGTATAGCTCCCAATTTCTGGCCTGACAAAGGTCGGTACCTACTTTATATGTAAAGGTACCATGCGCGCCCGGTGGTGCAGTTCCGCAGCTAATGAGCACCGGCCGCGTCTGATAGGTACATATTATTATGTTTTAGGCTCAAAACAAACCACGAAAATATGCGAACACATCACTGCGTGGTATACGCAAAATGCAAAATTGAAAGAAAATAAATATGTAACCAATCAAAAATACGGATAACCCGACACGGTCGTGTGAATAGACCCCGAAGAAAATTTCATTCACATGAAAAATTTTGTTTTTTTTTTCCTCTCTCTTTTTTTTCTCGGCGTTTTTTGCACTCGAAGTGTTCTTCTCGGGCTTTAATTATCTCCCATCAACGGACTTGACTGATTGAAGGCACAGGACAAGTGAATAGCATCGGCATGGATTGATCTCAAATCTTGATCATCATGCCCCGGTGATGCAGGGCGGAGGAACAATGAACCGCGTGTTCGATTCGTGTCAAACTTTCACAAAGCCTCACTTGTTCCTCCGATCTTCTCAATAGTTGTACGATAACGTGCGAGATCAGGTTAAGACACGACTCATTACCCTCCATTCGCTCGAAACTCACAATCCATCTACTCAAATTAACCTCACCCACCTTGAGGGATCTCTGGACTACGGGCAGTAGTAACAACCGATACTCACGGAGGCATCAGTTTCGCACTTACTTCGTGTAATGTATAAGTATAACTCATATCAGCACGTTAAAACCAAATTAAAATCATTGGATATGACAGAAACTTAAGGTACAAATTATGAAACAGGGTTATAGTTAATCTTAGTGGACACTATCTCTTCACTTTCACCTTAACAACAACTGTAGAGGTCATATCTAAGCCGGGTTTTGTAGCTGGTAGCCCAAGACGTATTATTATGTGGTAAAAATCCCAAATGGGGAAGATAACTTGTCATATCCCGGCTGGGTTTCGAACCCCTTTGGAACCTCTGGATTCACAGAGTGCCACCCTTACCACTGAGCCACGTGAGATAGGTATTTGTGTATCATCACAGGGATACTAGAGCTGCATAGCTACCCAAGTGCAGCAAGTGTGTCCTCTCTCTTGTTGATTCGGAGCAATTATTTCATAAATTACAAGCCAGTCGCGTGGGTGCTACATAATTGAGAGACCGCGGCAATCTATAGCCAGCATATTTCATTCTATAGCCAGCATATTTCATTCTATAGCCAGCATATTTAATTAGCTTAATGTCCGCCAGATCACGTGGGTGACAATGGGCAAAGCCAAGGAAGTTTTACACCTTGGAGTGCTTGGATTTGTATTGGCATTCCTGTGTGCTCTACAGCCATTTTCTAGCAATACTTTGGCCAGCGTGACTTGGCCGCGCCTTTTCACAAAAAAATATGATTTTTATTTATTTATTAGAAATAAAGCACCTCATTCATATTGATACTTGATGGCAAAGAGCCCAATATGTTCGCAGTATTTCCCCTCTGTATGGCGAGGGACTATCCCCCAGTCTAGCTGGGGGACTATAAATACTAAACAGGGAGTAGACCAGCATTGGCTTGGTTCTGGGGGCCCTTGTCAATTATTAGCCTCCTTGTAAAGATAGTGGTAGAAGTGCTGAGTCATTCCTCCACTGTCTGGCTACCATCGTTCACGATGACGCCACCCTATGATATGATGATAGCGAGGGAAAGTTTCTGTTTGAAAAAGCCAGGCGTCCTCCCATCTCCAGTTCGAACCATCATATTCTTTTCAATCTCTTCCATCCATTTCCTGGCTTCTTTCCACATGTCTCTGTAGTAATTAGTATCCACTTGGTATGATGTTGCAAAATCGTATCGGACGGTAAGGTGGGTACAGGATGTGTGAGAGTGAACCAGGCCCCAAAGAAGATAATATATATCACTACTAAGAACTGTGGAACTAGGCCCTGTTTACGACTGTACTTGTTATACACCTAGTTTTGGGCGATATTCTTAGTAATTAACAAGAATAAATGTTGCACAATGTATACTTTATGAATACCAATCCACCTCAGTAGCTTGATCGATTAGACGGCGGACTTGTAACCTGGAGGTCGGTGGTTCAAGTCCCGGTTTCAGCGAAGATTTAGTAAAGTGAGTTTGAGTAGTTGTGATATCACGAAATTATTAACACAAATATCATAACTTTTAACTCTATAATGTATACCAATGAATATGTAATTGTATACGAGTTTTTACGGTTTTAAAGACAAAAATTGTTAGACCCTAAGTTTCCATCTAATGGAGGGTAAAACTCCCGTTTCGAATGACCTAGACGTTAGAGAAACGTTCAGTAGAAAAAAAAAAAAAAAAAAAAAAACAGTTTATTGGTTTAGGAAAGTTTTGGACTGAAAACTCTTCACGATCCACGTGCCTCCAAAGTAGTTTGAAGTGTATAGATGTCTTATTTCAATGGAACGTAAGCGCAAGGTGTGAGGGTTTGCTATGCGAGACTGAGGAGGAAACTTAATACGCCAGCCGCCCGTAAGCTGTGGGCGGGGCGGGGAGCCAGCAGCCGGCTAAGACGGAACCAAGTACTTAAGGGGGGCTTTGTCTCGCTGAGTGCCCTCACTGGCACAAGAAGGCTTTTCCGTGTAACCTGATACTGAGCTCTGATCCGATAGCAACAGAGCTGGGCATGTATTATACAGGGTCGAAGATTTTTTTTATACAGAATCAATTTTTAAATTTTCTAGAAGACACCATATAAGTTCAGAATCAATTCTAGGAGACACTATATTATAATGTAGACACATGTCCCGGTAGCTCAGTGGTAAAGGCGGCACTCTGTGAATGCAGAAATTCCAGAGTTCGTGGGTTCGAAACCCAGCCGGGACATGACAAGTTATCCTCCCATTTGGGATTTTTACCACATAATAATTATGTCTTGGGCTTACTGCTAGAATAATGGGACATAGTCCTATAATCGGGCAGTATAAATAAGGCGATATTATTATTATATAAGGGCGAAATTATTTGACGTTTTTCCAATACCTCTGTGGCACTAAGTCTCGGATTGCGTTCTGTTTAAGATAAGGAAAACCGATGCTAAAAAGTAACTTCGTTATCGATTTTGTCTATTAATTTCGCCCTAAGACTAAAATAATCTCAAATCGATTTTCTTAGAATGCCGTCGATCGAAGTTATAAACAAAATAATAAGTCAGTTTTGAATGCAAATAAGTACAAAATGTTAGGTTAGACCTTTGCCTTGGGAAATTTACTTAATAATCATCATACACAAAGACATGAGAACCATTTTCACTTCTTTTCAACAAGATCAAGTTTTTCAAGTAAACTTTTTTTCCTTTTTTCGAAAAATTGCCCAATATTATTTTATTCTTGGAATGTCTTCTGGAGTTGAGTCTGAAAATTTCTGAAAAGCAAACTTGGACAGTTGGACACCCTGTATATAGATATACCTACATTATAGTATGTGACGTATGTGTGTACTTCACCAGTGTTACACAATACGAGTATGACTCAACATTTTACTTCCGAGATATATATTCATAGATATTGAAAGTATTGTAATCCTTATTTCTTTAAAAAAAATAAAAATGTTTTTTTTTTTTTACTTTTACAAAACAGTCTAGGACTTTTAACTAGGAAAAAATTGATTGCAAATTGTCTTGTTTTTTTTTTAATGCTAAAAGCCTTCTTTATTCTCAAATACCAATGACCAACATCTTTTTAGCTTACA
This sequence comes from Bactericera cockerelli, assembly GCA_024516035.1. Taxonomy (NCBI): domain Eukaryota; kingdom Metazoa; phylum Arthropoda; class Insecta; order Hemiptera; family Triozidae; genus Bactericera; species Bactericera cockerelli. The sequence goes on along the minus strand of CM044955.1, from coordinate 65,281,991 downwards.
AATTATTTAAAAAAAAAAACAAGACACATTTTTTACATCAAGGATTTTCGAATTCAAATCGTTCAACAGGACTAAAACCCACTTTATGCTCAAAGACCAATGGCCAAAAAATTGTTACATACAATTTAAATACAGGGTGTCCCATTATAAACCTCGTTTATAATGGGTCATCCTGTATATTAATAAATACCTAACCAACATTTTTATTACAAATATTTTCAAGTACATTTTTTATTTATTAATATACAGGACATCCTGTACATAGTGTATATCAAACACCTCGGCCGAGGTGTGAAGAACGCCTATACAAAGAAAGAGACAGCCCGGCAGAGTGTAAGGTTACGCAAAACATAGTTCCCATACATTTCATGTACTTTCAGCCAGCGAAAAGTGCAATATGAATTTCAAAAATCGCGATTTTTATTGCAGAAATGGGCTCTACGTCGAAAAATAAGTTGATTTGACTCTTTGTTTGACTTCCTAGGCCAACGGGAACCCTATTTTCGAGACCCCCCAACAATCGTGAAAGACATGAAAAGATTCATAATTTTTTTTTTTTTTTTTCCGTTTTTTTTTTTCATACGGATCCTTTGAGACCCGACTTCGTGTCTTTAACTTGGCACTGAAGATTAAGTGAGGTGTCTAAAGTGATCAAGATATAATGGAGATGAGCCCGGACCAAAAAAAAATTCTAAATTATAAGCGGGCGGCCCATTTGGGCGGCCTCGGGTTTTGGGAGCCCAAATCGGGAATTGAAGGATAATACTAATCTTAAGTGGTATCAAATGAAAGATCTTGATGAGCAGATACCAAATTTATTGATTTTATTCCTTCATCCGGTCCACTGGGTGGCACCTGGTGGCCTTTTCATTTTCTTTGGCGGTAGGTACCTTCGAATCCTTAGCTTAGTGATCAGATCTTGGCCAGTATGTATTTTTCGAGATGACCTCGCTCTCTCACTGCAAAATTTTAATGTTTAAGTTTCCAAGTATTAATTTAGTTAGTTTATTTTCCATCCGTTTCTTTAGAAGATAACTTTGTCTATTGGTAGCATGCTCGACCTGCCACCCAGTCAGCATGGGTTCGAATCCTGGCGGGGACGAAATTTTTTAGCTCTATATTTTCAATTTGGGCTTAACGTTGTTTTGTTTTTCCGATCTTTATATTTGATCTTCATGACGATCCCATTACCCTCGTGAGGAAAATTTTAGTAGTTGCAGAATTGGCCAAATGACCTGTGGCGGCATTACGAGATTGATTTAGGACAATCATGGTTGGATGGAGATAAAATATGATGAAGTTGTGACAAAGTAGTGACTTTGGCCAAGTGGGTAGCATACTAGGCTTGCACGCACGATGACTTGGGTTCGATCCCCTTCAGGGAAGTTTTTTTTCTCTGTCCATTATGTTCGGGGTACACTCATACCTCGGGAGGTATTGATAAGGGACGTCACCACCGAGTTCTCTCCTGCTCATGGTTTTATCAACACCAAATTGTCTCCCGTCGCGTCGCTTGCATTTTTACCTGATTTTATACCTATATAGTTTAGGCCTAGCATAAAAATTATAATCGAAACACCTAGGAATCATTGATATAGACCTGAGGCATGGCTTTCTATGTATTTTACCTAACCCTATGATAAACCCAAGGCATGGCGTTCTATATATTTACCTAACCCTACTATAAACCCGAGGCATTGTCTTCTATGTATTATCCCTAACCCTACTTTATTCCTGAGGCATGGCCTTCTTTGTATTTTACCTAACTCTATTATACACTAAAGGCATTGCCTTTCATTAGTTAGAGATTTTAAAGATTTCTTTATAAAAGGCCGATCCTTATATAAAAATGATAATTTTATAGTTTTCATTTTCTTCAATACCTAATGTAAAAAGCATGGTCTTATTTCCGGGAGAGGTACTCGTGGTGACCCCTGCAACAAGCCGGAGAGAATTCGGGTATTCGGGTAAGAAAAGGTCAACGGGAGAGAACTCATTACCTCACCTTGATAAGGTGATTACAAATTAATGTCTTTGGCATTTGTAAATCCAGATGTTTTAGTGTCCCTCATAGGAGGCTCCGAGGTCTATTTAGCATTGAAAGATAAACCTAATCATGTGGAGTATACATAGAATCAAAAGGTCTTGCATTGCAAATTTATATATTATTTACTCACTTTGGGGACTCATATTGACCTTAGAAAAATTAAATACGTACTGCTAAAATTATATCTTAAAAAAAAGACAACTTGGTACATTCACATTTTCCCAGCTTATTTACTTTTGTTATTCATAATGTTTCAGTAGTGTATGAACCTATACTTTCGTACAAAAAGAACTGATATCCCCCCAAAAACACCACTTCGTGGTTAAAAAAAGAAGAACGCCTCACTCAAAAGAATGATTATAATTAGCTAAAAATAAATGATATCAAATTGAGAACACCTTACCACCTTTCTTTCTAAATCTCTGCACTCCTCTCTGAATTTATTCCTCTTATGTTTATCTTTCTTTATCCTTTCTAAGGGTCATCCCAAACTTGATTTCTCTTTAAATTTACTTGTTGCACGGCAATAAAAAATGGCGTTCGCTGTGTAATTTTCTCGATTCAAATCAAATAAGTGCAGAAAAATCATACTCCGACCGCCATTTTTTATTGCCGTGCAACAAGTAAATTTAAAGAGAAATCAAGTTTGGGATGACCCCTTTTTTTTTTTTTTTTTTTTTTTTTTTTTGGGTGGGGATGCCCGGGAGGTAAAATCCTCTCTTACTCCCAACATTAAAACTCCCACTCTTATTGGAGTGTGAGTGTCAATGCTGAGATTAGGACGAATATTGTCGTAGTGACAATAGACAGTGTGGGGATGATGTACACCACTCGGAAAGGGTAGAGGACCCTCTCAGGATGATGCAAACCGACCCACTAAAAACCCCCCTCATCATCCATCATACACACGAAAGAGGCTGCCCCGGCACCATACAAGATATTACTTCAGGGCAGCTCTTTATTAGATGCATCCTTCCTCAGACAGAGTATTACAATATATGGCCCCTTCATCAATTACAATATACTACAATACAATACAATACAATACAATACAATAAAATTCAATACAATACAATACATTATCTATTTCAGTTGCTTTTCTCTATTCCCTTACCTGTTCTTTCTTTCTTTCTCTCTCTCTCTCTCTCTCTCTCTCTCTCTCTCCCCCTCTCTCTCTTTCTCGCTCTCTCTCTCTTTCTAATACCGTAATCCTAATGTACATACTTACATACTTAATATATTAACCACATGTCCATGGTCTTACAATTTTACATAATAATTTTAGGAAATAGGCTGTAGGTTGAGGAGGGGGGTGCTGCCACCTCCCCCCTCCTCCCTCTACAGGGAAAACTTATGTCTAATTCCCTACCTAAATTACGTTTCTACAATTTTAAAAGGACTCATTCACAGGTGGTTAGTGTTTTTTTTTTTATTATTATCTATGTACATTTTTTTTTATTATTTTTTTTTTTTATATATATATAATTAGGTTTATGTACCATTTAGGTATTTTCTTTCACTTTCTCTCATCTTCCGCTTACTCTTTCTTGTCACATCACCTCCATATTACAAACACCTCATACATATGTGAAGATATCACCTACATATCTTTTTATAGATATATATAGATAAATAACTACGATGTTATGTCATTGAGATTATCATTACTTATGTCCGGGTCTTGAATTCTTGTCTCTTGTTTCCATCTATCAATATCTTTATTCTTCTGCTTCAGTATTCCAGAGTATTATATTATAGTATTCCAGAGATGTAGTTCTTGATTAAATCCCAATTGTTTCGACTTTCCAACATGATTCCAACTATATTTTCTGTTGTCAGTATAATTTTTAATTGAATATTTAAATCCCTTCTTTTGCTTTCCCATCTTATACACTCAAATAAAGTATGGTGTGAGGTATCGATCTTGTTACTACAGTATATACATAAATTCGAATTTGTTATGTGAAATCTGTGTAGATAATACATAAAGCATCCATGTCCCGACATTGCCTGAGCCATGTAATAATCTATCTCTCCATGAGTTCTGTAGAACCATGGTTCTATGTATGGAATTAGTTTTTTTGTCCACTGTCCTGTTGTTTCTATTTCCCATCTTAGTTGTAGCTTTGCCATTGTTTCCCTACGTTCTTCTGCTTTTTTTTTATCGTCTTCTCCAATAGTTCTAACTCTTTCTTCTGACAATAGATCCCATGGAATCGATCGAGCCAAAACAAAAATTGACATCGTTCCAACTGTCCTGTAGCACCGGGAAATTCTCATAGCCATTTGTCTCTGTGTGCTCAATATTTTTTTTCTAAATTTATTGTACTTAAGTACTGAGATCCAGTTGGAGGCGGCGTACAACACTTTTGATTGACATACGTATTCGTATAATCTTCTTTTGTCTTCACTTGCTCCGCCCACTCTTGGTAAAATTCGTCCCAATGCCATAACTGTACTCAGAGCTTTTTCCGTAACCTCCTCTATGTGTTTTCCGAAGGTAAGAGAACGGTCCAGATAAACTCCGAGATATCGAAGTTTCTGACTTTCTTTTACAATTGATTCTTGTATTTTTATCTGGAGAGGTCTGGTTCTTTTTCTGCCGCTTAGGTTAATAAATTCCGTTTTGTGCGGTGCTAATGTCAATTTGTTGGCTGTCATCCATCCTCGTATCTTTTCTAGAGTGTCATTTGTTTTGTGTTCTATTTCCTCTTCTGTTCTAGCCTTCACTATAACTGCCAGATCATCGGCGAATGCTACCAGTGTTACATCTTCCTTTACTTGTAAGTTCAGGACACCATCATACAGACAGTTCCAGAGGGTCGGCCCAATTTTGGATCCTTGACAGACGCCCGCTGTCATGCTATATTCCTTCCCGTCAGCTGTTACCAGCTTCCGGTCTGTCAAATAGTTTTCCAAAAGCTTTATTAGGTATTGTGGAACAAATTTCTCCTTCACAGCTGTTAGAATGGCCTGCCAAGGCGCGGAATTGAACGCGTTAGCCACATCGCACGCCACCATGATACAAAATTTCCTCGATCTGCTGGGTTTTCTCAATTCTTCTTCTGCCAATTTTTGTACAGCCTCTATTGCTTGACAGGTTGTCCTACCGTTTCTAAAACCAAACTGTCTGATCGATAGTTTGTTGTTTTGTTCCAGATGTTCTGTCAGTCGTTTTGTTACAAGTCCTTCTAGCAGTTTCCCAAAGGTGTTTATGAGGCAGATCGGTCGGTATGAGTTTGGGTTGGTATTATCTTTGCCACTCTTAGGGATCAAGACAACCTCTGCAATTTTCCACTGCTTTGGAAACTGTGAATTTTTAAGTGCAGCATTCATTATGTTAAGTACTACATCTGGGAATTTAAAACATATTATTTTCACAATCTCTGGAGGTATTAGATCAGGTCCCGGCGATTTTCCTGTTTTTGTAGCTAACACCACCGCCATTATTTCCTCTACAGTAAATTCCTCTCCTGTCTCTATCTCCTCCCCATTCTCACTCGCCCATTCCGTCTCTCCATGGTCTGGAAATAGAGCTTGTATGGCTCGCTCCATCAGTTCCGGGGCAACTGCCTCGGGTTTCTGCAGTCTTTTCATGACCAGCCTGAATCCTCTTCCCCATACATCCTGCTGGACCTCTTCACACAGCTTTTTCCACTCCATTTTTTTGGATTTCTTAATTTCTGATTGTAGTAGCTTTTTTGTTATTTTATACTCATTCATCAAAGTTGTATCATCTAATTGTATGTCTCGGTTTCTTCCTCTAAATCTCGTTAATTTTCTCCTAGCTTTAATCGTATTTTTTCTGGCATTGCTAATTTGTTCATTCCACCAGTGTACTGGTCTTTTCTTTGCTTGTTTTGTCTTCACCATTCCTTTTTTACAACCACTAACAACTGAGGTGATGAATTCTTCAACTGAATCTGACGTCCGGTTATTCCACCTTTGAATGAATCCTTCTTCAACAGCCTCAACATTTATAATGTTGAGGCTGTTGAAGAAGGGGTCATCCCAACAACATTTGGGATGACCCCTAGAAAGGATAAAGAAAGATAAACATAAGAGGAATAAATTCAGAGAGGAGTGCAGAGATTTAGAAAGAAAGGTGGTAAGGTGTTCTCAATTTGATATCATTTATTTTTAGCTAATTATAATCATTCTTTTGAGTGAGGCGTTCTTCTTTTTTTAACCACGAAGTGGTGTTTTTTGGGGGGATTAATAAATACCTAACCAAAAGTTTTTTTACAAATATTTTTTAGTACATTTTTTATTTATTAATATACAGGACATCCTGTATATTAATAAATACTTAACCAACATTTTTTTACAAATATTTTTGAGTACATTTTTCAGATTTAAACCATTCAACAGAGAGGATAAAGCCCCCTTTCTTCTCAAACACCAATGACGATGGCCATCTTTTTCGGTTCCAAAAACCGACAACATAAACAAAATGATTATCCCGAATTGTACGACCTGGCTGATGACGGTGATACCACAGAATCAGGCCGGTATGCGCAAGCTCTTCGAGCATTTCAATTAATCATCATTATAGAGATATTATAGAGCGGTGTCAACATAGCAGCACACCGGTCTAAACAGCTCGGCGAACATGTCTTTATCAATGTTTTCTAGGGTTTTAAGTTTGTAATCTGCGCAGGGTCGACGCTAGAGGAGTCCAGTGGCCCGTTGGGCGATTGTAAATTCTCCCGCTTTCATACAAATTCCCCCGATTGCAAATTTGGGACTTAAAAAGGTACATGAAAATTCCCCCGATTGCAAAAAAAAGGTATAATGTAAATTCCCCCGATGGTCAACCTACAGAAAATAACAAAAATGTCAGTTTATTGAATATTTGTAATCAAGTTTCGATATGCCTTGGGTGTATAGTAGGGTTAGGTAAAATACAATGAAGGCCATGCCTTGGGTTTATAGTAGGGTTAGGTAAAATACAATGAAGGCCATGCCTTGGGTTTATAGTAGGGTTAGGTAAAATACAATGAAGGCCATGCCTTGGGTTTATAGTAGGGTTAGGTAAAATACTATGTAGGCCATGCCTCGGTTCATTAATTGAAGGCTATGCCTATAAGGAAAAAAAGATTGCCTACATACCTACAATATACAATTTTATACCTGTACGTACAGAATCGGGGGAATTTACCATGAAACCCTCAGGTAATCAAATATTTCATCGGGGGAATTTACAACCGGAAATACGAACCTTTCAAAAAACCGGGGGAATTTACATGTGTCCGGCCCGTTCCGGAAACATAGTCCAGTAGAATAGGGACAGGTTCTCACAAAGACTTGAAAACCTGCAGCCTGTTTCAGAAACACTCTCACTTATAGGTTGGTAGAAAATGCTTTGGGCATTAACCTCGCCTGGTGCTGGTTACCTTTCACTAAAACTAAAAAGTACAATAAATCAGGCTATGGGACACTTTAAATTTAATTTTTTTGCCTTTCTTATAAAATTAGTTCTCTGTTGCATTATAACGCTAATTTATTTGTCGTAAAATAGATATATAAAGGTGCCGAAATCAACCAATCTCAACCATGAGTTTGAACAACGTCGACCCTGCTTGAGTGGGATAAGACAGAGTAAAAGAAGAAGAAGAAGATTAAGGTGATAATATAAAATTAGTTTTAAGTTACTTCTCGCATTTTCTAACTACGTATTATATAAATATATGCAATTGAAAGAGCATGAATTAAAGTTTTAAAGTTAATTGTAAAAAAAAATCTCCGACGACGCGCATCGAACCCGTGAGTACCAGTTAGCCATGAGGCGCCCCGCCCCCCAGGGGCCGGCCCTGGTGTCCGATCATTACGTGTGGATATTTCTATACAATATAAAATTAAATTATCAAAGAAAACCGTCCGATGCCGCACTCTCAAGTCGTTGGAATAATACAAGAACTTTTAGCCCTACTAAAATATAAATATGACTGCGCACACACTAAGCCGAAAGTTCAATCTAATAGAGATATTAATATTTGTATTTAAATCAGGTCTAACAACTTTGTAAATATACGTTTTTATCGGACTTTTTATAATCGTAATTCCACGTATTTATTTTTATGTATCGGCAACAACTTGTAATAATTTTATTGCTCCAGTAAACTTGCTCAGGCTTCTCTGACAACGGTTGACCCCGGGTATACGAGAAGTGTGAATAAACCATTCGGCTAGAAAGTCGTATGCAAAAGTAAATCATATATTTTTCTGTCATCATCTCACACGTTTTGTCGGTAGAGTATTTATATCATTTATAAACTCGTGTGGACAGCACGCGACTTTGCTTGTCCCCTAACAAATTTCGAATCGTGCAGCAATACTGTATTATTTTTATTTTATACTTTGTTAAGAAGGAGATATGTAGAAACAGATAATTACAAATAATATAAATAATAATTTCGCCTTATTTATACTGCCCTATTAGGACTGTAAAGTCCCGATATTACAACAGTAAGCCCAAGACTTATTATTATGTGGTAAAAATCCCAAATGGGAGGATAAATTGTCATGTCCCAGCTGGGTTTCGAACCCGTGACCTCTGTATTCATAGAGAGCCGCCGTTACCACTGAGGTACCGGGACAGACTAGGTATATAAATTTTTAATATATATTATATTAAATATAAAATTGGTAATAATATAAAAGAAAAACAGAAAATTCAATTCAATTCAATAAATGGATAAAATTATACAGATGTCCTAACTAAAAGGCGGGGTTAATATTGCATTTGGTAATATCTTCCACCCAACCCTTACTACCTGTAAAACCTTTACCATGACTGCATGTAATTATGATTTTCGCCAGAAATGATGTACGGCAATGCCTCATTGTGTAGAGTAGGGTTAGGAAAAATATCTCTATACCGTAAAGGGTTAGAAAAACCAAAAGGCTCTAAGATTATTGCTCCTCTAGTTTAAGCGCCTGTAAGTTGTTCAATCTAGGAATTCTAGGATATCAAACATCTCGGTCGAGGTGTGAAGAACGCCCTATACAAAGAAAAGACAGCCCAGCGTAAATCAATAATTGTTACCTTGCCGCAAGATATATCATTTTAATAATTTGAAGAGCCAGCGTCGATGGCATGTTGAATACACCGGTTCCCTTCAGAACACCGAAGTTAAGCGACATCCAGCGAGGTTAAGACTTGGATGGGTGACCATTCAAATTCTAATTCTCGTGACGCTGGCTTTTCCCGGCCCCACTCAGGCTGGGTGAGGTCAATGTGAGTAGCAGGTTTGTGAGTTTCCTGCGAATGGAGGGTAAAACCCCGTCGTGATATGACCATGGCAGTTGAAAGCGACGTTAAACCCCAATTAAAAAAAAAAAAATAATAAAAATAATTTGAAGATGCAACATTTGGTTTTTTCTTTCTTCTACTTAGGTAACTTCCATTTTCAGCTTGATCGATAAGGCTGCGAACTTGTAACCTGGAGGTCGGTGGTTCAAGTTTCCGGTTTCAGCGTGGATTTTGTAAAGCGAGTTTGAGAAGTTGTGATATCACGAAATTTATTAACACAAATGTAATACTCGTAACTAACTTCCATTTTCAAATGTCGATTTCACCTGCAGTTAGAGCACCGTCAGTAAAATGAAACCTAAAGTGTAACAACATGTTTGCCGAGTGACCTATAGAATTTCAGTATTCCATTTGCTAAACTATTTTTTTTGCAGTCCACTGAATTACTGAAATAATATTCGCTGTTTCTCATACAAACCACGCATGCGCAAATCACACCTAAGACGTTCATAAAAATAATGTATAACAATATTGCTTCAACTGGATTGCCGGTTCCCATAATTTACCTCAGTCCCCCATAAAACATACAGCCGGCATTTCATTTATAAATATTAATAATATATATGTAAATAAATAATATATATGTAAATAAATTACTAATTAGTTTCCTGCTGTTTGCGTTAGCTCTCTCGGTAATATTCTCTTGATCAACGGACCAATGCGGGTACCTTAATAAGGGTCTGCTCACACTCTTGAGCTCATTCTAAACAGATCTCGTATGCGTGAAAGTTTTAATTCAACATGTTCGTGTTATTGTGACTGATCTTCGTTAGCACCTCAACTGGTATAGTCGAGTGGTTAACGCACTAGTCCGGTAATCCAGGTAGCGTAGGGATCCGTTGGTTCGAATCCTACCCAGTGCATGAATTTTTCCTCATTAATTTAAGTTTGTAGAAAATGCTTTGAGCATTCACCTCGCCTGATAGTTCCATTAAAGAGTGTTATTATTATTATTTTAAAGTTGAAAGAGATGGTCAACCAAATAAACCTCATTAATTCCTCATTAATCATCATAGGGTCTCCACCACTTTTACATCGGGTTTCTCAGTCCCATATATCTTCTATCATTTTCAATTCTGAGCCAATTCCTTTTTCTGCTTGTGTAAAAAATCTTGGAATACTTTTAGATCCAGATCTTCAATGGAACTCTCAGGTTGTTCAAATTGGTAAAAAAGTGTATCGAAAGTTTCATTCTCTGAAACGTTTGCAAAGGTTTTTGCCCCGCAAGACAAAACAGCTCCTATGCACTTCTCTCATATTTCCATTAATTGAATATGCTGGAGCTGCTATGTCAAACATCAATGGGAATTTACTTAACAAACTTCAAACGTTTCAGAATGCTTGTGTTCGATACATTTTTGGGTTGAAGAAATTCGATCATGTTTCAGCTAATCGAAAAAATCTTCAATGGCTACCAATTGATAAGAGATTAGAACATCAGAGATTGGGCTTACTGTGGAGAATTTTGAATGAGGCTTCACCTCCATATCTTCACTCATCATTTCATACACTCTCTTCATTTCATAGTCACAATACTCGCTCCACTCATCTCTCTATTCCACCTCACAATACTAACCATATGGGTAATAGTTTTACAGTTAATGCTATTAGATCATGGAACCAATTGCCTGATGAACTTAGAACTTTGGGGAATCGCTTGGCATTCAAGGTTTTGACGAAGAAACATTTCTTGGAAAATATAAATTAATTTTAATCCTTTTTTTTAACATGTTTGTATATATTTTTATTTATTTATTATTATTTATTTAGCTTCTTTTTTTTATATTATTATTGAAATATCTAGATAGGGAACTCCAAGGGTTGGGTGGAAGAGATTGCCATAGGCAATAACCCCGCCCTTTAGTTAGGACTTATGTTTTTATATATTTTCTATTCTTTTTCATTTTCATTGTATATATTGTTTCCATTTTTTTCATTGTTAAATTAATTATTTCTATGTACATAATGTCCATTTATACCTAATAAAGCATTGTATAATAATAATAATAATAATTAATTTCAGTTTGTGACCACATAAATACATAATGATAAGACTCTTAGGGTTAGGTGGTAGAAAATGCTTTGAGCATTAACCTTGCCTCGTGGTTACTTTGGGCAGCATCGAACTCCACCGAAAACTCCACCGAAAGAGGGACCCCCTCAAAGTGTCTAATACGAACTTTCCCTTTTTTTATTATACCTACTCCACCGATTTTGAATTAGGTAAAAAGAAGAAAACATGGATTTTATGATTCGGAGACACACAGTATATAATTATTATATTTAATTCTAACAGTAATGTCAGCACTATACTATATTCTTGAGGCATGGCCTTCTATGTATTATCCCTAACCCTACTATATTCTTGAGGCATGGCCTTCTATGTATTTTACCTAACCCTACTATATTCTTGAGGCATGGCCTTCTATGTATTATCCCTAACCCTACTATGTTCTTGAGGCATGGCCTTCTATGTATTTTACCTAACCCTACTATATTCTTGAGGCATGGCCTTCTATGTATTATCCCTAACCCTACTATATTCTTGAGGCATGGCCTTCTATGTATTTTACCTAACCCTACTATATTCTTGAGGCATGGCCTTCTATGTATTATCTCTAACCCTACTATATTCTTGAGGCATGGCCTTCTATGTATTTTACCTAACCCTACTATATTCTTGAGGCATGGCCTTCTTAGTATTTATTAAAGTATATAAGCTCCAATCTATGCATGAGAATGAATGAACTAAAGTAAACAAAACCTTATACGGGGTGTAGAAAAATACAAATCGGTGGAGTTCGTATTGGAACCTTTTTTGAAATCGGTGGAGTGCGACATGCGAAAATATTCATTTAGGTGGAGTTCGAGTATGCAAAGGTCAATTAGGTGGAGTTCGTAATCGCCCGTTACTAAAGAGTGTTATTGTTATAATTATGAAGTGGTGTGGATTGTTTTGTGGTGGAGCAAGAGCTGCCTTTTTAATATATTTTTTTTTTGAGAGAGAGAGGCCTAGAAGAAAAAAACTTGCTAAGACCCCGGTAAAACGAAGAGTGGGAAGTGGCCTGTCTGGGGGAAGATATAATAAAATTAATTTATACAAGTAATAATGAAGATATTAGACACTTGGGCCGAAATCAAAAGACAAAATCAAATGACCTCCAGTATAGCTAGATCGATAAAACGGCGGACTTGTAACCTGAAGGTCGGTGGTTCAAGTCCCGGTTTCATCATTTCAGCGTAGATTTAGCAAAGCAAATTTGAGTAGTATGCGATATCACGAAAGTGATTAACACAAGTGCTAAAATAGACAAAATCGGATTCACTTTCATAAGTTCGAGTGGAATTAGAAAATTTAGAGTGGAATTAGAAACTTTTGAGAGGAATTAAAAAATTTAGAGAGGAATTTAGAGCGTGAAAACCCTTTCACTCGCACCTAAAAGCAATTAACTCCACTGAAAATAGTCCACAGCGATAAAAAAAAAAGTCCATCAATTTCAACTGTTGCTGTACTGAAAGTACGGTTACTATATTTCAGTGGAGATGATAAATTCACCTTAATAATCTTATAAATGTCCAATGATTATTAGAAGCTCCTAATATTTGCAATGATGCTGTGCTACCCACAAAAATGGTGAAGAGGCTCTTGTTTGACCATAAATATATCTGTCCCGGTAGCTCAGTGGTAAAGGCGGCTCTCTATGAATCCAGAGGTCGCGTGTTCGAAACCCAGCCGGGACATGACAAGTTTTCCTCCCATTTGGGATTTTTACCACATAATAATATTATGTCTTGGACTTACTGCTGGAATAATGGGACTTAATAGTCCTAATCGGGCAGTATAAATAAGGCGATATTATTATTATTATTATTATACCTATATCTTTACATATTCAGAAATTTTGCTGGGAAAATAATAATATGTGATATTGTCATAGACTCATAGATCAGATTTCAGGTTAACGTAGGTTACGTAAATAATTTAATAGACACTTAGGGCGAAATTAATAGACAAAATCGATAACTCAAGTCATTGTTTAGCAAGTTAGCATCGATTTTCCCCATTGTAAGCATTTATTTTTTAATTTCATACCTTTTCAGCTTTAAAAAAAACATGTTTTTTTTTTATTATTCTAAATTGTAAAAATGTTTATCCTATAAAATATATAAGACCTGTTTGACTGCTGGAGTAAAGGGACTTTTCAGTCTTACCTCGGCAATATAAAGAAGGTATATTCTACGCAATCCGAGACTTAGCACCACAGAGGTATTTCAATAGCGTCTATTTCGCCCTTAATATTATATAACATTGATAAATAATAAAATATACATATTGAATTGAATTTGTTTTATTGTATGCACCAACCTACTTAATAATAATTTAAATACCTACATAAATGCTTAAGCTATTCCATCATGCATCGCCTAAATGTAATCAACCTATAAATGTATAAATACCCAAATTAAATGCATCAATTTAAATTGAATAACAATTTAGTTCTCATGATATACTTATGCCGAGCTGTGGGTAGTACGGGCTGCGCATGATTTGATTAAATCAATTATCTGTTTATTACAACATTTACAAAGAGTGAATCATTGGAAAGGTCATACAAGTTGATTCCAGGGAGTTTCAAACTTATTTTCTAGGTATTAATTTACAGGAGGGTCGATGCATGTACGTTTTACTATTATCAATAATGATACAGGGTGTATCAAAAGTTCAAGTACAAAAAGAACCAACGTATAGTATTGCTCAAATAAAGGCCCCTTTGCATAAACCTCTATACGGAAATGGACCCTAAGGTCGCTAGGGCCACCACAAGTTGGCACTTAAATAAATAAATAAATGTGTTTCTTGGTGTTATTATATCACAATTTTAGTGTGTAGTGCAGAATAATAGGATTTTTCTGTATCTTTAATTATCCCAATATCTTATTTTTGCCTATAATTCTGCCACTGATCGCTGCTAACATTAAAGCAGCTACTCATTTTTCTTCACGAGGCATGAGTGGACTCTGCACACCCAAGTACAGAGCAGAAAAAATTCTGCCCCGCTGGGGATCGAACCCAAGGTCACCGCGCGTGCAATGCTTAGTGCGCTAACTCACTCTGCCATGGTGACTATACGCACTTAAAAATCGAAAAATAATTATTAAAAATCGAATTATTTTGCGATTGACTTCATTTTTGCATGACGTCACCGATTGTAATCATGCTTCTTTAGTGAGTTATTGGCACTTTTCCCCGTTCAGGGATGGAGTTATTGGGACCTTTTGATACACCCTGTACAGTTATAATGTCGAGTTAAGTACATATACTAGCTTGTAGTTAGAAACAATTTTTGTATTATAGACACGTAATATTTTTATACTCCCCCGTAATATTTTTATACTGCTGAAGGATCCCCTTATTTCAGCAGATACTTTGGTGCCATCATTATTATAATAATTATTGTGTTATTAAAATTAGAATAATTCCGTGTCCGTGCGATAGGCAAAGATACTTATATCAAGGTGGTGAGAGCATTATATGGACGCCTAATAGTATAGTATAGTAGTGCTTTATTTAGACTGTCGGCTCGAGACAGGGAGTCCCATTATGCTAACAGTTTATAGATCCAATGTCTATAGGCTCCTTTCATGTCCATTGATTCTATTTGGTTTTAAAGTTCTGATTTGAAATAGTCGGGACGAGGGTTTTACCCTCCAATTACTCTAAATTGGACCAGCTAGCCACATTAACCTCACCCAGCCTGGGTAGGGCCGCAAATGACAACCTCACGTGTTCGGAGGAAACAGAATTTTTTGTGTGAAAAATCTGCCCAAACGGGGGATCAAACTCTGGACTACAGGCAGTAATCATAACCGTTACGCCACAGAGGCTGACGTATTATTTTCTATTGATTAGGCTGAACCCAAGTGACAGCCTGAGGCATGGCCCTATTATTTTATATTTCCTAGCCCTAACTCTACACAATGAGGCATTGCCGTACATCGTTTCAAACCTGAACTTGGCACCATGTTAGATTATGAAGATATTTCATGCATTGCTTGGGATTCTGACAAGCGACCAATGTACTCCTAGGCAACCTGGGGAAAACCAGACTAGCGCTTTACCCACACTTGGTGGCGTAGCATGTGTTCAATGAATGAGCATTGAAAATATTGTGTTGAGTATAGGGTTAGGGAAAATAAATACAGGGCCATGCCTCGGGCCGTACCTCGGGTGTAGCCAGGAAAGGTAATATATATAGTAGGACAATGCCTTGTGTCTATACTTGCGTTAGATATCAAAAAGCATTTTCCTATTAAATATGTATTACTTTCTTTATAAAAAAGTTACATAAAATACTGGCTTATCTATACTTATAAAAGAGAGTTTCACTCACTGACTGACTGACTCACTGATTCATCACTGTTTCTCCGAACTGGTAAGTCCTAGGAAGCTGAAATTTGGTAGGTAGCTTTGTCTTATAGTCTAATAGATGTACAATAAGACGGGATTTTTCGAAATTCCCACTACAACATTGGATCCATACAGTCCTCTGTATGGATCCAATTTCGGATGAAGAAGAAAACATATTCCGAGGTGGTGACGCTATGTTCTCCCCTCAGGTATTTAAATCGAGAAATTTATATCGGCTTCGAAGATTACGAGACGTTGTGTCCTGTGACAGGGAATTTAAAGACATGTTAATCTTGCTCTCCAAAGACTCTCAGGATGTCTCATTGAGCATCTCACATGGACATTCAGATCTTAATTCTTCCGCATCAAAAAGTTTTCTTTTAATCACCGGCGCGCCCGACTTTGAAGTATTTATTTTCATTAGAATATCAACATAAGAGTACTCCCATCCCATCGGAACTATTACACTGGGGACAGATGAAGCTGAAAACAAGTTTATTTTGTATGAGCTTAATAA
This sequence comes from Bactericera cockerelli, assembly GCA_024516035.1. Lineage (NCBI taxonomy): Eukaryota > Metazoa > Arthropoda > Insecta > Hemiptera > Triozidae > Bactericera > Bactericera cockerelli. The sequence continues at coordinate 65,265,703 of CM044955.1, read as the reverse complement.
GCGATGGGATAATATTACAGGGTTCTCTAAAAAGAGTGGACTGTAATTTTGTGTATAGGGTTCTGGTAAGGTTGAGCGCAGAGTTCTGACACTTCTAACCTACCTAAACTTTCAGTTTTAAGGTCTTGGTACTTGGGACAGAAATATAAAATATTAAAAATGCTTTTTCTCTGTGTTATTATGTCACAATTTTAGTGGGTAGCGCAGAGTCCTATAACTTCACCACTTTTATATCTTGTATTTTTTTTTGCTTATGTTTCCACCACTGGTCGCTGCTTCACATCAAAGCAGCTACTCAATTTTCCTCACGAGGTATAAGTGGACTCGAACATCCAAGTATACACTCTGAGGGTTAGGTTGTAGAAAATGCTTTGAGCATTAACCTCGCCTGGTGTTACCTTCCATTAAAGAGTGATATTATATTATTTTAAAGTTGAAAGGGATGTTAAGCCAAATAAACATCCTTTTTTGTCCTTTCTTTTTATTATATGAAGTATATCACATTCATTATGAAGTTCACTCCAATAGGAAATCATTTCGCCGGCAGACCATGCTTAGAAAATTCTTACAGCAGGCAATGTCTATATACAAATAGCATGCTCATCTAATTTAATACCTAATGTGGCATCAGTAATGAGCACACTGAAGAAAGAAGACTCGATGAATGAAATATATTATATCGTTTGAGAAATTCAGTAAAAAAAAATTTAATACCTATACCATTTCATTAAAATTAAAAAAGGTAATATTTTCGCCGCTTAGATAGTGTGCCAACAGCATAGAACATTTTTATAATACACAAACTTTTTATTGAATTATATTTTAAAATTCAAAAATAAAAATATAATGAGTTTGTTTTCAGCAGCCAAAAGTTTCGAGGGAGCGTGTTTTTAATAAACATTAAAATTTGTGACTCAGTGGACTTAACATTAAATAAATACTGAAAATCTTCAGAACTGGTTCTTTGATCACGGCGGAGAATAGAAATCAACCCGTCCAATATTTCCTACAGGGTCTAGTAAACGCCAATGTGATGAAAAAAAAAAAAAAGATGGAAAAACAATGATTGAACACCATAGGGGAAACTCACCAAATTTGGGGAGGCTTTGTTTAAATGGCTATAGAAAAAATACCTTGCAATACTTAAAACTTTTTTATTTTCTTTAAAAAAATATTGTTTACTAACGTTTTGTTGGAAGACTGCGGGGTCTTCCCGCATTAAATGGGAAGATGGCGTTGGATCAGTCCTTCACTCCATACGTCCAGGAGAAAACACACTTCAATGGCAAGAGGTGGCAATAGACAGAATAGAATGGAGAACGCTGGTTCAAGAAGCTAAAGACCCTAGTGGTCTGTAGAAGCTGTTTAGTAAGTAAGTAACGTTTTGTTTAGTGTGTGTCATTGAAAAATTAGTAAAAAAATTACGAAAACAACTCGAAATGTACGTTCGAAAAAATGTACGTCTATTTTGAAGAAGGTCATAATACAATTAACAGGTGTTTTTTTTCTCGATACTATGTTTTTTTTTTTTTTTTTTTTCATCTCACTCAAATCAGCCTCACTTGTAAAGGCTGTTTTTTTTCGATATCTAATTTACGTATTAAACTCGGAAGTGGAATGAACGGTTCTTCATCAGGAAGGCTTAAAACTGCCTTCCCGGCCAATGAAGGAATGGAGGTGTAGAGTGCGTGAGAGTGTGTCAGCCCAAAGTCCTGACGGGAGGAAACGGAGAGAGACAGAGAGAGAGAGAGAGAGAGAGAGAGAAAGAGAGAAAGAGAGAGAGAAAGAAAGAGAGAGAGATAGAGAGAGAGAAAGAAAGAGAGAAAGAAAGAGGAGAGAAAGAGAAAGAGAGAGGGAGAGAGAGAGAGAGAGAGAGAGAGAGAGAGAGAGATGGGAGGGGGTTTGGGGGTAAGATTATGTGAAAAAAGGTCCCATATTTGATTTTTCGCACTTTAGGACATCTACCTACATTTTTTCAGCAGTTCTTTTGTAATGGTCAAAGTCCCAAATGTTTTGTAATGGTCAAACTTCTTGGGCTGTCTGGGATTCCAACCAACGCGCAACGGACCCCAGTGCTACCTGGATCAGAAGATACCATTGCAAGGACCCTTAACCACGAGGAAAAAATTGCACATTTTCATATTTAAAACAAGAACTGTGATATAAATATCTATATTCGTTAAATCGTCCATCTCGACCTTTCTCCTTTTTCATTGTTGTATAATTTAAAAAATAATAATAATACCTTATTTGTTATGATTTTCTCGAGAAATGCACTATGTTTAGATTGTTTTACAACAGGTTAAGTGAGTTTGGTGTACACTGACCTTTGCAAGAAAGGGGCAGACCCACCACAAATCTATAAATCAATAATATGGCAATGTTTAGCATTGTTTAGAGGTCCGTTATGTTTTGGTGTGGCGTTTTGTTTTTATTGTTTGTTTGTGAAGTCAACAAAGGAAACAGAAGTGCGTTCACCTGAGTGACAACAAAGACGCGTTTCACAAAATTATCAATGAAACAGTTAGTTTGCTGTGATATTTTTTTGATTTTTTGATTTTTACCCTATAGTAGATCATTTTTATGAATCTTCATTGACCTGTGTGCTCAGATAGTCATCGTCGATGGTGCGTTGAATGCACCGGTTCTCCTAGGATCACCGATGTTAAGCGACGTCCAGCGAGGACTTGGATGAGTGACCATTCAGATTAGAACGCTGGCTATTCCCGGCCCCCCTCAGGCTGGGTGGGGTCAATTTGAGTAGCTGGATTTTTCCCTACGAATGGAGGGTAACAAGCCCGTCGTGATAATATATCCATGCAGTTGAGAGCGACGTTGAACCCAAATTAAAAAACAATGTTTTCTATACCTTATAGGTGTACTCATTATATCATCATAGAGTGGCGTCATCGTGAACGATGGTAGCCAGACAGTGGAGGAATCGAGGAATGACTCAACACTTCTACCACTGTCTATAAAACGAGGCTAATAATTGACAAGGGCCCCTAGAACCAATCCAATGCTGATTTTCTACTCCCTGATTATAGTCCCTCAGCCAGACTATAAGTAGACAGTATAGACAGTAACAAAGGTATATTCCTGTATACTTCTGGACTCGTTACACCCTGTATGTCTTAATTCTCCTGCATAATCCTGTACAGCAGGATAGCCTGGACTTGACTCGATTATCCCCAGTGTTGTCATAAATAATATGACGCTTGTCTATTTACATTTTTTAATGTCTTCATACTCGAGCTGAATTAATTTGAAAAGGCGGCACTTTACAATTCTTCCGAGCCGGCAATGAACAATTGAGAAGATAGTTGCACTAATTGAGCGAACAAAGTGTCTTAACAAGATAGTTTGTCCGGCTGTTTTTCTGTTTGTCCGTCTGTTTGCGACCCGATCAGTATCATTATAAACAGAAAAGTGAGAAGTTGTATTAGATGTACAATTGTACATGAATATTAGAGCATACCTGTACAGCTGTTTCGAGTTTATTTGCTCTCATCAGCAGGTAATAGTTCTGAATATTCATGCCATCAACCGCGATAAGTCTTTATTATTATTATTTTTTTTTTTACTTATGGTCTTTGCTAGATGTAAAGCTCATCTCGACGGAGAGTTTACTCTCCATTTCCTGGGAACTCTTATACCAGCAACCCTACTACCCGCATTAACCCCACCCAGCCTTGTTTGGACCAGCATCATGAGTTCTCCATTTTTTTTTTTTTTTTTTTTTTTTTTTGAAAATGTTAATCTTTATTGATGTTATTTTCGATTTTAAATGCCCAACCAAGTCCTAAAGTCGCCGGACTTTTCTTAACTTCAGTGACATAACTGGTGTATTCTATACGTGCCATCGACACTGTCTCCATGATGACTCTTAATAGGATGCTAAAGATTCGATTAAATTTTGTAGGTATTCATTATTAGGATCCGGCAGATTGCTGTACCTATAGTTTTTGAGTTACCTGGGGTCAACGGGCAACACAAGACCGCTTGTCGGACTTCAGTGGAACTTTACCATCAGTAGGTAGATAGATATATGTGTTTCCGTCTGTACTTACATCTATGTTGTTGTAGCCAGCTTGGCTACAGCTGGAGGGTTGAGTGATGGTCTCCAGCCAACTTTATTTCAAAGTTGGCTCGTCCAGAACCACATATTTCTATGTACGATCAACCATCATGAGGACATAGACTTTTCTTTATAAGCCATTAAACCCTTAGGAAACTGCAAGCTAGCCTGGCTTGTACGGGTTGGCTAGTCTGTTCTCTGTTTATAGTCCTCTAGCGAGACACTGGTCCTCTCCCTGTTTAACGTCCCCCAGCCAGACTTACTTACATCTATCGTTACAGGTACCTTACCTATTTAAAGATGATTGTTTTACAGACCTTTTTTATTTACTTACAACAGCTATACTGGAGACGCTTGCAGCCTTTGTTGTTTAGCTTGCCCGTCCCGGAGTACCTATGCATACCCTCTCATGAGAGAGAAGTGACAGAATACTTATCGATTGAGTGCGGGGTCAACGCGAGCTCAAAGGATCAGAATTTTTTCTCATATTTTCAGGTTTCTTTTTTAAAGAGGTTATATTTTCCCTTATACAGATATAAATTTGGAATGAAAATTGTTCTCTTTTATCCAGGTTTCTCTAACATATATCCAAGCTTATCTAATATCCTGGTTTCTCTTATATCCAGGTTTCTCTTGTATCCAGGTTTCTCTTATATCCAGACTTCTCTAATATCCACGTTTCTCTTATATCCAGGTTTCTCTTATATCCAAGGCTTCTCTAATATCCAGGTTTGACTGTACAGCTGATCATTTTTTGAACCTCGGCCGTGGTTTGAAGACGCCCTATACAAAGAAAAACATATTAAATCTAGTCGTAACAAATTGGCCAATGTGTCTCTAAAAATCATTCGACTCGTCTCCTAATGACTTACGCGATGCTTTGAATATCTGATGGCTAAGCCATAGTGCTACCAGTCGCTGCTACTACTAAAATGGGACGATAAATCCTCAACTTAGAAGTTCGAACACAGGTATCCCAGAGATATTTCTGTTTTAATATGCCCGCTTTTTCATATTCCGTGCGTAATATATTAAAAAATAAATTTGGCTGACACCGTTTCAACTTTCCATTCGATGATTTATGGCCAATATTATCGCTTGTATACATTAATAATATTATTGAGCTCTCAAATAATTGATCCGCCTTTCACTAATTGCCAACAAACATATTTATGTTATGTATATACCTTTTCTCCTCAACACCTCACTAATAAGGAGACAACTTTAACTGTGAGAAATTATCGAATATGAATGTTTTAAAGTTGAAGTTATCGTATCTATTCCTGTGATAATCGCTATAGCCCGAATGGATTAATGGGATGATAACATAATTATGTACCGGGGATACTGTTACTGAGATATTTCGGATGTCCTTAATTTTTGTCCACTCATTGAAACTAGAGCTGGAGACACTCGCTTAGTAAACGATGACACAGGCAACAACTTACACACAACATTATTATAATATAAAAATTATACATGTATTACCTACTCGCCTTTGAAAACAGTCTTACACAGGCAACAACTTCACAGACAACAAGCAACATACATGTTTACATGTAATACTACTCGCCATGTAAAACACTTCACAACTTACACAACAACAGGCAACATACATGTATTAGTCGCCATGGTAAACACTTACACATGTAACAACTTCACAGACAACAAGCAATAAGCAACATTCATGTAATACCACTCGCCATGTAAAACACTTAACAACTTACACGACAACAGGCAACATACATGTATTGGTCGCCTTTGTAAACAGTCTTACACAGGCAATAACTTCACAGACAACAAGCAACATACATGTAATACTACTCGCCATGTAAAACACTTAACAACTTACACGACAACAGGCAACATACATGTATTAGTCGCCTTTGTAAACAGTCTTCCACAGGCAAGAGGCAACATACATGTAATACTAATCGCCATGGTAAACACTTACACAGACAACAGGCAACATACATGTAATACTAATCGCCATGGTAAACACTTACACATGTAACAACTTACACTATAACAGGCAACATACATATTAGTCGCCTTTGTAAACAGTCTTACACAGGCAACAAGCAACACATACAGGTAATATTACTCGCCATGGTAAACACTTACACATGTAACAACTTCACAGACAACAGGCAACATACATGTAATACTACTCGCCATGTAAAACACAACAACAGGCAACATACATGTATTAGTCGCCTTTGTAAACAGTTTTACAGGCAACAACTTCATAGACAACAAGCAAAATACATGTATTAGTCGCTTTTGTGAACAGTGTTACACAGGCCACAACTTCACAGAGAACAAGCAACAGACATGTAATACTACTCGCCATGGTAAACACAGACAACAAGCAACCAACATACATGTATTACACCTCCACAGAACCAACTTCCAAATTGAAAGTTATAACTCACAGTTCACACCCCGGCGCGGCTGAGATGAAGATGTTGGTGCCTGCTCCATGCTGATCAGAGATAAATTATCAGTAGATGAAAGAATTCATAATTCAAAACATAGTCCTATCTACAGGGTCATTTCGAATCCAGTGTTTACTACTTGCGAAAAGTCTGCGATGTACGGCGATGCCTCCAGTGTGGAGTAGTGTTTGGAAAATTAAATATAGGGCCATGCCTCATTACGCAACTTGTATACAGCTTTCGAGTTACTTCTTGTTGATAGAAGAAAAAGACAACAGAAGATATTATCATCTCTATCCCGGTAGGTCATTGATGATAATAGTAGGTAATGACACCATCAAAAATTGGAATTTTATATAAAAAGAACATTTAAATTTCTTTTTATAATGGGCTATTTTTAATAATAATAACACTCTTTAGTGGAAGGTAAACCAGGCGAGGTTAGTGCTCACAGCATTTTCTACCACCTATGAGTTTTATTATTATGTGGTCACAAACTCAAATTAATGAGGAAAAATTCAAGCTCAAGACTGGCAACGCCCTGTATCTGTGATCAGGTTCCACTAGCTTGCTACAATTTTAGTTTTAGCATATTATAATTACTTCTTCACAGCTATTTATTTATTTTACGCGACCCAGCGTTCAGAAAGTCGCTGTGGAATATATTGGTTTTTATTATTTAATAGCAAATCCAAGTGCTTGCGACACCGCAGACATTTCATTTGAATTGAAAACTATCGTGCCGTGTTGTATTGCACTTGTGTGAATGTTTTTTCAACAAAATTAAGAGAAAAAAATCTGGTGTAAACATCACACGACTTTCCTTATCATATTAGAAATGGAAACAGGACCAAAAGGCACTGGTAACTCATAGGTAACAGTTAGCTAAAAATAAATGTCAAATTCGCAATCAGCACCTCGAAATCCGATTTTAACCAAAAGTTTCGTGGTTCGTGCGGTATATAAGATCTACTTTCATACCAAATTTCAAGTCTCTAGCTCTTACCGATCTCGAGATATCTTGTTCACGGACGGACAGACGCACGGACCAATGGCCGAAAACAACTTTTTTGGTATCCTGAGGCTATGATTCGCCCAGAAATGTGAAAAACTGGGTAGGTCAAATTTTCGACGAATATATGTACAATACTTTCCTTATTATTATGGGATAAGGAAAGTAAAAAACTACAATCTCTCGAGAGTGTGTATCTCCAAGTTAATTTCATCCTAGTGGGGAGCTTTGGACGAGAAAAAAATAGGTAGTCGATGAAAGAATAATGAGGTTTTTTTTGGACTACAGAGGCCAAAATGTTCAGAGGTCAAAGCTAATCCCCGACAAGTTGCTAACTACTTAGGACTTCTGAAATTTTGAAGTATTAGATGTCTTGATTCTGTTTGTCCACAGTCATGTTCACACGGTATTCTCATAGAGTTCAAAGTCGGAAGATGGTTTATATATTACCTATACAGGGTGTTTCAGAAAAGTGTGCATTAATTTTAACCACGTATTTTATGTACCATTTTAGGGGGGGTCAACTCTATAACAAAATGGGCGAAAGTGCTTCATAAGGAGATACACATCTCTAAAGGTTCTTTAAAAAAATCTTAGATTTTGAATTACGCCTTACCTGTTAGAGTTATTGAAACGCGGAAAAAAATTGACTCCCAATACAAGATGACGCCGTTATTTTGATGTGAGAATTGAGGTCATTGCACTTTCAGGGACGGCCACAGGGGGTTAACTGAAAAACAAAATGAAGCACTTTCGCCCATTTTGTTATAGAGTTGACCCCCCCTAAAATGGTACATAAAATACGTGGTTAAAGTTAATGCACACTTTTCTGAAACACCCTGTATTTCTGGTTGTATCAGGATTATGTTAAGCAGGTATGTATACCTTCTATTATATAACTATATATACCTAATATATAACCTTCTAATATACATTATATTATATGTATATTTATAATACCGACCCCATCAGTAGCTTGATCGATAAGGCGGCGGACTAGTAACCTGGAGGTCGGTGGTTCAAGTACCGGTTTCAGCGTAGATTTAGTAAAGCGAGTTTGAGTAGTTGTGATATCACAAAAGAGATTAACACAAAAATATGACGAAAAAAATATTATTATTATTATTATGAAACCTTGTTCAAAGATGACTCGTCTCGCAGATAATGCAAGAATGAATGACTACGTAATTGATTGAATGAATGGCATTACTACAAACGATGAGATCATAGGAAATGTAATCTTTCGTTGACTTGATGACTTGACCACTTAATTGACCTCACACAAACAAGTGGCTTACCGCCTACACAAGATGCTAGACGGAGGGGCATCGCACCCAGCGTCCTGGCATGTGCCCGCCGGGAGTAATTAGCACCCTGCTTGCTGATGTTAGAGTTGAAATTAATTCATTTTGATATCCTTTAAAAGAATCCTGAATAATGTGTAAACTGTTCTTTTTTATAATCATAATATGAGACTAGTATTCATTGTCATCTGGACGAATTTACAGAATTGTCATCTGGACTATGTCACAGCCACAAGATTTTAATCTTGACTTGTATTAATAATAATACTCGTTAGTGGAAGGTAACCCAGCATTTTCTATCACCTCAGAGTTTTATTATTATTTGGTCATGAACTCAAATAAATAATGAGGAAAAATTCATGCATTGGGTGGAACTCGAACCGACGGATCCCTACATTACCTCTGGATTACCAGACTAGTGCCTTAACCACTTGACTACTAATGCACTGTCGATGTAGTCGTTAAACCCATATAACGTTCAAACCATATAAAAAAAAGAAAAATAAAATAAATAAATGTGTTTTTTGTGTTATTACATCACAATTTTTAGTAGGTAGCACAGAATTATAGGACTTTTCCATATCTTTTAATATCCTAATATCTTATTTTTGCCTATAATTCCGCCACTGGGCGCTGCTCACATTAAAGCAGCTTCTCATTTTTCCTCACGAGGTGAATGGACCCCGAACACCCATGCCTAGCGCGCTTATTTATACTCACTCGACCACAGTGACTTCTTTGTTACGAAATTACGAAGACTTAAAACAAAACAAAAAAATAATTAAATAATGCTCGTTGCCAGAAACAAACGTCTGCTTATTTAACTTCCTAATACAGTCCACTTCTTATCAAAAATATTATTCAAAACGTAGGAAGATATTTGTTAACAAATAAGTGGACGGGTCAATTAGAGTCAAATGTATTGAATAGTGCCACGTTATTGTGGACATGCCTCAGGATGCTAGGAGAAGTATTTTGTAATGGGGTATATCCCTATTATATGTATTGTTCTTTTTCCTGTGAGGAGTCGCCGTGGCCGAGTGGAGTAGTGCACTTGACATGCACGGTGACCTGGGTTCGATTCCTGGCAGTGTAGAATTTTTTGTACTTGGATGTCCGGGGTCTGCCATCTAGGTACCTCGTGAGGAAAAATAAGAATTTGTCCCAAAGTAGATTAAGAAGTTAAACATGTCATTGACAGTATTTAAAAAAGTCTGTTTAGTTTGCGATAAAAATAATAAATGTGTTCCTACACAAAAAGCAAAAAATATCACAGCAAACTAACTGTTTCATTGATAATTTTGTGAAACGCGTCTTTGTTGTCTCTCAGGTGAACGCACTTCTGTTTCCTTTGTTGACTTCACAAACAAACAATAAAATCAAAACGCTATACCAAAACATAACGGACCTCTAAACAATGCTAAACATTGCCATATTATTGATTTATAGCTTTGTGGTGGGTCTGCCCCTTTCTTGCAAAAGTCAGTGTACACCAAACTCATTTAACCTGATGTAAAACAATCTAAACATAGTGAATTTCTCGAGAAAATCATAACAAATAAGATGATTTTTTTACAACAATTAAAAGAAGAAAGGTTGAACTGGAAGATTAAATCTTTTTAGCACAGTTCTTGTTAAAATATTATGAAGAAGCGCAATTAAGCGTGAGAATTTAATGCTAACTCGAACGAGTTTTGAGAAGGACCGAGGTCCACAGCTATGTTTCTTGATGACCGTGTTGACAATTCATCCCAAAATACATTTCCTAGCTAAGAAGTCACCTTGGACAAAGGGAGACTTGCAGGCAGGGGTGACCCGGGTTCGAATCCCGGCTGGGTAGAAAAAAAATTCAATGGAATTTTTATTCTTCAAAATTGTACATTGAATGTCCGCGGATCTTGTGAGGAATAATGAGCAGATTAGGTTCTTGTATGTGTAAGGCTATTTGGTGAGGATAGGATTTGGTAAGTGACCGCTCGAAGGCGAACCTCTTTTTATCATCTATCTCTGTTCTAATTTTAGAATTTAGTGTACTTACTACCTATTACAGTATTACCTACATATAGATTTTTATTGATGAAATCTTTCCAAAATGTATAGAGATTGCATTTTGTTTTGATGATAAACGGGTCTGTCATAACTAAATCTCATTTTATGTTCTATAAACCTTTGTTGTAAAATAAACATCTATAAAAATTATTAAAAAACAGAACAAAAAAACTTCATTTTAAGATTTTTAATGTATTATTTTTCCAGTGGATTAAGAGCTTATTATTTCATCAGACTCCATCTTTGTTTATAAATATAATTTTCTTAGAAACTATTGTGTTTTGTGTCGCGCTGGGAGGGGAGGGGGGCGTTAAACTGATAATTTACCATCTATGTCAAGCTACATCAGACAAAAACTTGAATACTTTTGGTCGTGATGAATATAGCAGATGAAAAAATCGTCAACCATGAAATTTTCTTACTCTACCAATGGTGTTGGTCAGAAGCTGTTGAAAGCACCATCCGGTAACAGGATAGCTAAACTGCTAAATTCCATCTTCGACAGCGATTATCAATAGCCATGCAGAGTCCAAAGAGGCAGTTCTGCTAGCATGATCGGTAGACCTCTATAAGGAACGCACGCCAGTTCGAGGCATGGCCTTCTATATATTTTACTTAACCCTACTATTTATACTCAAGACATGGCCTTCTATGTATGTTTTAACAACAATTTAAAAACATGACATTTTATTGTATTCTTAATATGGTTACAATAAATTGTTTATAAGGGATACCTTCCGTTGTGCTCGTGTTGATCCAGCACCTAAATGGGAAGTATTGTGTCACTTCTCGCCCATCAGAGGGGAGCCATACTACGAGATGGGTAGGCTACAACACAGACCACAAGAGTCTACAGTAGCTCCTGTTTCATGGCTATGAAATAAAAAAAATTTCGACGAATACAATACTTTCCTTATTATAGGATAAGGAAAGTAAAAAGGCTGTGAAACACTCATTTTTAATTAAAAAATTAAACTAAAGTATTCCTGAAAAATGACAAGGAAATTATAATAGGTAATTAAACCTTATATAGGTTGGTACTGTACATAGCTCCGTTCTACTCCTCCTGACTAAAATTAGATTCGGGGCAGAATTCGATGGTGTTTCACATTGTCTCCATGCACATTCACAGGTATATCAAACTAAAATATTTCTGCAGAAAGAATAAATAATAGGTAAATATACCATTAGTACTTCACATACAAACAGGACCCCGACATTTCGATCTATTTATATCAAGAAGCTAGTGTTATGCAAGCTGTGGAATGTCAACCAGGATTTGAGGTACCTGCGCCTTTGAACCATTGCAATATCAAGCACCCTTTCCCTCATTGTCATTACTTGAAAGGGATTCCATTGCTACTTACCTGGTAGTTTTTTTGGAACCTATTAGAAAAATAAGGGTTGCTCTTCTACTGAGAAATTATGTGGAAGAATTCAAAGGTCAAATTATTTTGGTAGAAACACCTTAATTATATTACCAGACATAGGTACACTTACTTCTGCTTACTTAAATAATTATAATATAGATTATGGAGACCTAATGGATCCTTCGTGGAAGGTAACTACTATAGGCGAGATAAATGCATAATCACTCTACCACCTAGCCTTGAGAAGAGGTATTGACTGATCTGTGTGGTCACTTAACAGAATTTACGGAACGAAGAAATCCAAAAATTGGGTGCTTGGATCTGATCCACGGTAAGCTGGATTTTTAAAAAAAAAGATGAGTGTTTCACAGCCGTTTTTATTTCGTAGCCATGAAACAGCAGCTAATACTGTAGGGTAAGGTTGCCATATTTGGGGAGGTAACTTTTGAACGCCTATAAAATGAAAACGGTAAAGTCTTTTTTAATTAAATAAAGTCCAGATTACACAGAATAATGTTTTTTATTATTCCTCAGAGTTACAGAACAATAAAAAAGAAAAAAGTAATTAAAAAATTAACATGAACAAAACACTTCAAAAATGGCAGTCAAAAATTTGTGATCCTAATTTGGGGAGGTTCTAATTTTTTGAAAAGTTAGGATTTTTTTATTGATTTTTTAATACTTTTGGCCAACATTCCTTTACTGCAATATTCACAAATGAATTTCTCATCTTTTCCTGCACATAGTGAGTGTGCCCACTGCCCACCTTTCACAAATGAGACACATGATCCAGCGCTCACCATTTCTTGCACGACAGTCTTCAGAATACAGTGTTTTTAAGGTCATCCCCAAATTGGGCAAAGTGATATGCAAGAACAAAAATAATTTTCTATTTTTACACAGAATTAAAAGAAAACTTTAGAGCTGAGATATGAAGGAACAAACTATTTTTATATGCATTATTAAAGAATAAATATAATTTTCTTACCTTTTTGTTGACCAAACTTCACTAGTTTTAACTTTTTAAAAAAAGTTTTAAAGAGCCCAAATCACATTTTTGTAAATATTTTCTCTCGAGCAATTAATTTAAACTAGATTATGATCGGGAATCACATGGAAGTTGTTTACATTTATAATTCTGACATTAACCGCAGGCAGCAACATCTCCTTGAGGAGAAACACCGCCTCCCCAAATTAGGAAACCTCCCCAAATATAGCAACCTTACCCTAGATGCTTGCGGTCTGTGTTGTAGCCTGCCCATCCCATAGTATGCCTCTCCTCTGATGGGTGAGAAGAGACACGATACTTCCCATTTAGGTGCTGGGTCAACACGAGCGCACCCGAAGGTATCCCTTACAAACAACTATAACCAAATTTTGAATACAAATTTTTGTCGGCGCTTCGAACCCGGGACCTTCCGCATGTCAAGCGAGTGGCTATTCGTGTGCTCACAAGGTTTACATCACAAGTCTAGCGTACTGACCACCAATGTTTACATAAATAATTAATCTTACTTTGATGGTTTTACTTGAACTTTAATCACTATAGTGAGGACAAATTAAAAGACAACTGGCTTGAGTCGAAAATACCAGCCAGCCTCATGTGTTCGGGAACAAATTTTAAGTAGAAAATTCTACCTCACCCGGGATCGAACTCAGGTTGTCTGGACTACGGGCAATAACCACAACCGTTTCACCGCGGAGGCTGGCCAGGACAGTCATAGTTCCAAGACATGTTGTGGTTAGAATTGCACATCCACCAATGTTATTTTCTATAAGTATTTGATTCATAATTATTTCCTCATTCTTTTTGAGAATATGACCACATAATAATTAGACTCTGAGGGTTAAGTGGTAGAAAATTCTGCATTAACCACGCCTGGTGGTTACCTTCCACTAAAGAGTGTTATTATGAAGATGGAGTAGTGCATATCTTTCATTTTGGTGGATGCGCGATTCTACCCACTAATTAAATCACCCAAGAACATTCAAATAATTTTAATACCAAATTTAAAATGTAACTCATGTAACCTTTTCTACCCATGTTCACAAAACAAAAATTCCGACAGCAAAGACCGACCGATTCCAGTTTCCTTCAACTCATATCCAGGATGGGAGCTGTGGGCTGCAAATCTGTTGAGACAAAATATATAAGCTCGAAGCCTTGGGACGCAACCCTATATATTTATAGGGTTGAGTCATCGTGAACGATGGTAGCCAGCATAAAGCATAATATAATAACACATACATCTAGATAACTACAGCTTCTCCTATCCAAACTTGAAGTTAACACAGCTGTGTTAAATACATTGTGACATCACAACTACTCAAACTAGCTTTACTAAATATTTGCATAACTCAGTTCTCGAACCACCGACCTCCAGTTTATGAGTACGCCGCCTTATCGATCAAGCTATCAAGGTTGGCGAAAAGTTTCATGAGATTACTATTAGCTAAAACCCGGCATTAGTCCCCGCTCAGGTTTTTTCCTGTGACTGGTGCATCCAATTTAAAAAAAAAAAAAAAATACCAAAAAGAGACGATCAAGCCACTACTGAGGTGGGTTCCTATCCATACTTAAGTCATCATATTTGTGGTAACCACTTTCGTGATGTCACAACTATACTCAGACTCGTTTTACTAAATCCTCGCTGAAAACGGGACTTGAACCACCGACCTCCAGGTTAGAAGTCCGCCGCCTTATCGATCAAACTTCTGAGGTCGGTTCCTACCTAAACTATACTATAAACTTAAACACTGTAACAGAGTTGGAAAAGACAGAAGATGGATTTAATGTTTGATATCGACAGTGAATATTATATATTTGATCATTTTCATGGAGTGAAAAGTAAAGTTTCAGAATACAACTATTCATAGAACATAAAAATATATATCTACTCCGCATTAAAATTAGCGCATCAGGCATTTCACAAAAAAAAATCATTATCTTTTTTCCCCCATTCCAAATTAGGAATAAAAAATACTTATTTGAATTTAAAATTGTACCTGTCCTATAATTGCTGTTTCTTCAGGTAAAAGAAACTGCAGCAGTTTACTAGAAAATTCCAAATTTCGAGTGCTGCACTAACTTGAATGCGGAGTCTATAATACGTATAGGACATCTCATTACAACGGATATTACAAATAATTATTGACAGCTCATTGATAATCTATTAATTAACATAAAAAACGAAGCATGGGTGACATTGGCTAAATGAGGAAAAATACATAGAATACATAAGCGTCCGAAATGAAAATACATAAGTACCTAGAACTATACATAGATGAATACAGTCAAATCGTGTTAAGAGCTAGAGGACATGTGTCTATGTACGTTCACAAGTATAAGTACTTCTGTGAGTAGCTATGTAATCCTAAAAAGAGAGTCCATTTTTCTGAAAATATCAGTTCAATGAAGAACGAACAGTTTATTCATATGAAAATGAAACCGCAATATCCACCTAAATCACAGTTCAGGATAAACGACAAGATAATTTAAAAACCAACCTACAAGAAATATGATTATTTTACTATAATTAAATAAAAATTAAACGTCACAGCCTTCTAAAATTTAATCTATAAATACTAATTAATATACAAAACAGGAAAATAGTTATATGAACAGTGAATAATTTACAATAGTTAATAAAGTTCCAATCTCATCAATCGGTCCACTGAAATGACCTGATAGACGAACTTACTGGAGAATTTAAAAACCTTATATATTGACCAGAACAAAAAATTGATTTCGAGTTACCTGCCTAGAGTCCTAGACATTAAATAATCTAAAGGATATATTATACAAATCTTTGAGATCACGAATATTTGGTGAAGGTAAATTTTCCGTATGACAGGCGAATAGCGTTGGACCAACAAGATGAACTCTAAGAAGAGAGCACCACGAAGATGTGGCTAAACATACTAAACCATATTGCAAAAATGTTGCCACAAGTGAATTTGGTTGCACCTGAGTGTTACGGCCCGAGGCATGTTCATATATTTATTTTTCCCAACACTTTGAGGCATTGCCGCACATGGTTTTGGGCCGTAACTCGACGCTCCAGAGTGAATTCATCTTCAAAGTCCAACACATATTTACCCATCACACACGCGGAAAATTATTGTACAATTTGAAAATCCTAGAGTTCGCATGGAGATTAGCTGGGTGGTCTCGCCAGGACGGCTTCAGGACGGTAGACGTTCTGCCTCAGGATGGGCTCTGGACTGCTGGAACAGGAGGAGGTGGGGCTGGACAGTCTGCAGGGCTGGGAAGTGGGCAGGGACTCGCGTAGGGCCAGGTTGTGGGAGTCTCGCAGGCTGTTCATCATCTGGTACAGGATGGGACTGGTCTGCACCAAGTTGGGCCGGAAGGTGCCAGGGTCGGCGAGTAGACGCTCCATAGAGAAGGCGCCTCCGTGCGCTGGGAGTGGCGCCGGCGTGGGCTTGGGCATGGCTTGCAGGCCTGGTGGGTACGCGTAGGGGTAGCGGTACAGTGGGTTGCAATAGAGCTGCTGTAGCGCCCAAGAGGGAGGAGGATAACTGCCGGGCGCGCCGGATGGCATGAACCCAGGCGGATAGATCCCCGCTGCGGCAGCGCCGAACACAGCACTTCGTTTGAACGCCGCAAGTCTGCTCCTGGAAGCCGCAGTGGTGCGCCTCCTCAGCTTGCCGGTGGTTCCTCCGATGAAGACATCCTCGCTGCTGGCGTCCAACATCCAGTAGTTCCCTTTGCCGGGGTCGTCATAATGGCGGGGCACTTTCACGAAGCATTTGTTCAGAGACAAGTTGTGGCGGATGGAGTTCTGCCATCCTTGCTTGTTGGTTTTGTAGTAGGGAAAGTTGGTCATGATGTACTCGTAAATGCCGTTCAGGGTGAGACGTTTCTCAGGGCTCTGCCGGATAGCCATCATGATGAGTGCGTTGTAACTGTAAGGTGGCTTCTCGTCTTTCTTGCCTTCTTTGAGGGTGACCTCACTGGACTCTTTGGCGCTCACGGGACTTCCGCTGGTCTTCTTGTTGGAACAGTCGAGAGGAGACGCATCACGTGTCGTGTCGGCGTCGCCCGTCACGTCCAGGTCGCTCATGTACTCATGGTCTGCGTCGCTCAGGTCGTTGTCGCTGCAAGAAGTGAGGGAGTGCGTCTGGTGGGGGCTCCGGGGGTTCTGCCTGAGCAGCTCTGGCGTATGGCTCCTGCGGAAGTCGTCCTGGCTCATCCGGGACTCGTGGTACTTCTGGTTGGGACTGGCGGGACTGGAGTGGTCGGTCTCCGGCAGTATGCTGCTGATGCTAAACGAGCTTTTCAACTGTGGCGTCTTGGCGGTGATGGTGTTGGCGTGTGGGGTATCCATCTTCATCATCGTCATCATACACTAGTAATCTTGACAAATTTATATCACCAAGTTTTTGTTATATTACACACTTGAATTGAAAATACTATATCGAAAAACACATTACTAAAATTAGGTACAATTGTTTCTTAGGATTTAAAGTATTAATAATATTTCGAAATAGTTATTAAACGTTAAGAGAGTTCAAATTTTCATACAAATGGTCTTAATTTAGTTATTTGTTAGAAAAAAACTATTATAGGTAAACGAATTATAAATTTAAATAATGAAATGTTAAAAATAAGTGGAGTTCAAAGTAAATTTTCCGTAGATTAAAAAGCAATTATATTTTTCACAATACTAATTTAAACGTTAAATATAACTTAATTTAAGTTAGAAAACACTTCGAAATTTTAATAAGATTTAGAAAGAAGATTTAATAAAAACACAAGTAAAATATAACTAACACGGGAGAGCCGGGAATAGCTGGTGTTTTTTTATTTGTTTACACAATCGCAACTCGAAGTAGACTAAACTAAACGATAAAAAACAACAAACCAGTTAGCAGAGAGCGAAAACAGACATGCATTCGCTTCCTCTCTGTTTAGCTTTGTTGTGTCAACAAGTTACGCCTTTCGACCAATGAGAGGACGCGTAAATAAATCCTTTGTCTGGAAGCAGGATTGGAGCGTGTTTATGGAGAGCTATGCTCTCTCCACCTGAAGAAACCAACTTCCCCTCTTTTTTATTTCGCTCGAGTTTATTTATGTGCTCTTGCTTAACCTACGCCTTTTTTCAACATGTTTATATCTACAGGATGGTTCATGTTTGCTATGTTTGTACAAAATACAATTGTAGTTTCATCAACATTTTATTAATAAACTTTAATCGCAAACAAGTTGCCTTTTTACTTACAATATTTGGACATAGGTACATATTATACAAAATAAACAATAGCAGCTCAGTAGGGGTATAAAAACAATAGAAATGTTACAACTTACTTACATTTTATAGAAAACAAAATAGTTTGAAATGATTTTCATTTAGTACATTTTACACTCATTTCTATAATATATGCATTAATATTTAACAGCAATTATTGTATTTTTTTTAAATCGAACCGTCTGAGCTAATCGTGGGCTCATAACAATATTAGGTGAATATGACACATCCTCTACAATACCTTCTAGATGAATATGACACATCCTCTACAATACCTTCTAGGTGAATATGACACATCCTCTACAATACCTTCTAGGTGAATATGACACATCCTCTACAATACCTTTCAGGTGAATATGACACATCCTCTACAATACCTTCTAGATGAATATGACACATCCTCTACAATACCTTCTAGATGAATATGACACATCCTCTACAATACCTTCTAGATGAATATGACACATCCTCTACAATACCTTCTAGATTAATATGACACATCCTCTACAATACCTTTCAGGTGAATATGACACATCCTCTACAATACCTTCTAGATGAATATGACACATCCTCTACCATACCTTCTAGATGAATATGACACATCCTCTACAATACCTTCTAGGTGAATATGACACATCCTCTACAATACCTTCTAGATGAATATGACACATCCTCTACAATACCTTCTAGATTAATATGACACATCCTCTACAATACCCTCTAGGTGAATATGACACATCCTCTACAATACCTTCTAGATGAATATGACACATCCTCTACAATACCTTCTAGGTGAATATGACACATCCTCTACAATACCTTCTAGATGAATATGACACATCCTCTACAATACCTTCTAGATTAATATGACACATCCTCTACAATACCTTCTAGGTGAATATGACACATCCTCTACAATACCTTCTAGATGAATATGACACATCCTCTACAATACCTTCTAGATGAATATGACACATCCTCTACAATACCTTCTAGGTGAATATGACACATCCTCTACAATACCTTCTAGATGAATATGACACATCCTCTACAATACCTTCTAGATTAATATGACACATCCTCTACAATACCTTCTAGGTGAATATGACACATCCTCTACAATACCTTCTAGATGAATATGACACATCCTCTACAATACCTTCTAGGTGAATATGACACATCCTCTACAATACCTTCTAGATGAATATGACACATCCTCTACAATACCTTCTAGATTAATATGACACATCCTCTACAATACCTTCTAGGTGAATATGACACATCCTCTACAATAACTTTTAGATGAATATGACACATCCTCTACAATACCTTTTAGGTGAATGTGACAAATCTAGCGGTTTTTGGTGATAGAGACCTTGCACATGACCACTAACTTTTTACTTAAACGCTTATATCTAGTGAACGGTAGATACAACTGGTTTTGATGGAATTTTGTATGCATATGCGTATTAGCGATTTACATAGTACAAAATAATCAAAAAACAAGGTCTTGCCGATACAAACTTTTTTGTAGAATCTAGAATGTAGAAAATACGGTCTTCACCAAATAAAACAAATTTGAAGAAAATCGATTTAGCGGTTTCGGAGTAATAAGTGATTTAGTATAAAATCTCAAAATTGCCTCGTGTATACAATGTGAACCTATCATGAAGAAGTATTGTGTTCATAATAAATTGGCAGTGTTTATGTATCAGAACGTTTTTGTGTTTTCTGTAAACTTATTAAACATGTTAAAAACAAAACTTGATCAAGGGCGGTGCTAATGCCAACGGCAATCTCTTCCTAACTTAACTTTTAATGTTTAGTTTGAAGACAATGTCAACAACATCAAAATTATCCGCATTGAACATTATTTTAGCCAGACTCCGTGGCGTAACGGTTCAGACTCTTGCCCGTAGTCCAGAGATCCCGAGTTCGAACCCCGGTTGGGGCACACTTTTCAAAGAAAATTCTGTTCCCTCCAAATACATGAGGCTGGCATTTCCGGCCCTACTCAGGCTGGGTGAGATTAATGTGGGTAGCTGGTACGATTCCCAGCGAATGGAGGGTAACACCCCTGTCCTGATGAGGGCGTTAAAACCAAATAGAGTCAACTGGTCATAATAGATCTAATTAGGTCGCAGTATTAATTGCAGGGGTTTCACTGAAAACCCTGCAACCAGGTCAGATAATAATAATAACATTATTTTATACGATACATAATGTGACCATAAAAAAAATGTAACCAACCTAAAACAATACATATATACAAATATGCCTTTTTTGAACGGTAGGGTCCAACACATGCTAATTAGCACTCAGGACCCTACTGAAACTTTGTGATTAAAAAAGAAGAAGATGATTTATAGGTATGTATAAATAAATATTTTATTTAAAGTATTTGATAGAAAAAAAAAAAAAAAAAAAAAACAATACGTATGAGTCCACCCTGTAACTTCTCCTCACCCGGATTTTTTCTTTCGTTCCCGCCCACCGACTCTATTATGTTTGACTTGCTTCTCTCTCCTGATTGGTCGACAGAGTTGTGTTTGTTTATTTATGAATGTTGCACACACTGAGTCCCCCCTTCCGACTGTACACCTATGATTACCCTTCCGACCATTAAGGTGATTAAGCTTCTTAACCCTTTCGCTCAACAAGGGTTAACGAGACACATGGTTCTCATTTCTAGACTGGTGTGAACTCTACACGACTTTCTATTACAATACTCGTATTTCTTTTGTTTGAGTAGGTAGATGACTATTGACTACATAAGACTCTGAGGGTTAGGTGGTAGATAATGCTTTGAGCATTAACGTCGCCTGGTGGTTTCCTTCAAAGAGTATTAATATTATCTTTATTTGCGATAAAAAATATTATTTCTGTTATAATGGGGCCTACGCGGATCATTTTTTTTAAACCTAGGTTCACCTAAATCAATTTACAATCATTGTGTATGTGTAACAGATAGAATTGAAAAATGTAATAGAATATTAGAAAAAAACTTTCAACATCACACGACTTTCTAATACCTACAAGAGGAGATTTTTTTCTGTCCGTAGTCTTTATCTGGAAATTTCCGAAATTATTTTTATGAAATAAACTT
Organism: Bactericera cockerelli; assembly: GCA_024516035.1. Classification (NCBI taxonomy): domain Eukaryota; kingdom Metazoa; phylum Arthropoda; class Insecta; order Hemiptera; family Triozidae; genus Bactericera; species Bactericera cockerelli. Next base: position 65,244,077 of record CM044955.1, on the reverse strand, counting down.
GTCTTATAAAATGTTAATAATACACTTTACCATTAAAAAAAAAAACTGGTGTAAACATCTCCCGACTTTTTACAGCCTACATTGATAGAGGATTATTTTTAACGTCATCTTAGCAGAAAATCTTACCTATCTTACCTATTTTTCATCTCTCGATGTAGGTATATACTTTTTTTTAAACTATAACATTTCGGCTCAAAACTGATATGACGGGTTCCACCCGTTTGCGCATATTCCTGTGACAATTATTTTTTCTTAACCCTGCCATGTACCCAGCAAAGCTGTTATTTTGTGTTTTTTGTGGGATAATAATAGTATATTTTAATTATAGAATTTTTTGTCGTGCATGTGCGCATTCTTCCTACCTCGGATTTTGACTACAGAGTCCCATTTTGCCAGAAGTTATTTTTTTGTAATTTTTATATGGTCAGAGTCTCAAATAAATGAGAAAAATTCATGCATTGGGATTCGAACCAACAGATCCCTAAGCTACCTGGATTACCAGACTAGCGCTTTAACCACTCTACCACAAAGGAATTCAAGCATTATATATATATAGTACCACTCTTTAGTGGAAGTTAACTATCAGGCGAGGTTAATTTTTAAAGCATTTTCTACCACCTATAACCCTCAGAGTCTTATGTGGTCACAAACTCAAATTAATCAGGAAAAATTCATGCACTGGGTGGGATTCGAACCAACGGATCCCTAATAATACACCACACATGGATTACCGAACTAGCGCGTTAACATATTTGACTATACCAGTGCGAGCATCATTCTTTTTATATGTATAACTAGCTCTTATAATAATTATATGTAAGTCCTATATTAGTCACATCATTACTCGATCTTCTTTATTTATTGTGTGTCAATTTCAAGTTAATAAACTTCAACGAATATCCCATGTCATTTAAGAAATCAAATCCATAAATAACATTTAATTGAAACAAAATATTTTTTCACCCTCAAAATATGATATATTTATTCAGGGGATAAAAACACGGAGCCAATGATTGACACATCTCTTCCTCGTTAATCGTAAAATAATAAAGTTGATAAGATTTTTTTTTTTTTAAATGTACTAACCATTATACCTATCTCTATTGAGATTACTTTTTATACTTTCCTTATCATTATAATAAGGAAAGTGTTGTATTAATCTCTTGTTATGAACCACCGATCTCCAAGTTACAAGTCTGCCGGTTTTTTCCCGTGACTGGTGCGTCCTATTTTTTGTAAATCATTTCTTATAGGACGCACCTATTAACTACCATCAGCTACTAATACTGAGATCGGTTCTTTAACATGGGACCACTCGGATCTTCTGAGACATGCACGTATCCTTTGAGATGAGAAACAAAAACAACACATTGAAGTCCGTCCTTGACAAACCAAGTTATGAGTGTTACGATGTGTCCAAAAATACAATGAAAAATGAAATTGTAATCATTTTTAATGTAAAAAAACGAACACAAAACTTCCGATAACTACATGATATATTTATATTAGAAACCGACCTCAGTAGCTTGATCAATAAGACGGCGGACTTGTGACCTGGAGGTCGGTGGTTCAAGTCTCGGTTTCCAGCGTAAATCTTATACGTAAAGTAAAGCGAGTTTGCGTGGTTGATGTGATGTCACAAAAGTGATCAACTCAAATATGATAATTAAAAATATGTTTAGAATTACAGACTCGGAAGTGAAACGATTCCTCATAAACATGCTGGTAAGGAATCAAATTTCATAAAGACATCGAAAAAATATTATTGGAAAATTCGAATTCCACAGAAATGTGAAGCTAATTGAGACCCTGGTGTGCAATATATACCTACATATGTACATAATATGCTTTATATATTTATGTTGAAGTATATTATATACACATTATATATACCTACTCGTATATATATTTCAACAGTTTGTCCCCTGGTTTGAGAAAATATGTTATTTACAACCCCTATTTCAAGCAAAACTGCAGAACGCTAGTTTTGCAACGCCAATTTAAGAAAAACAAAACGAGCGTGCTATTTGCAGTTTTTAAATTTCTCAGACTATTTCTTTATTTTTCTTTCTATTTGGCTCTTATAGTTATTTTCTATTCGTTTAATAGGAAATAACTATAAATATGTATTTTTTATAACTTTTTCTAAAAGTTATAAAAAAACTTTTAGTTCCTTAAAATTGCTCAAATGCAATACAATTTAGTAATATTTTTATTACTTTCGGTAATTAACAATACCATCAGCGTCGGTGGTCCTACGAGAACCGCGGTGAATTCAACGCGCCATCGACTCTGGCTTTCCCACATGCAATGGAGGTCGATTTTGAGATTTTGACCACATAACAATGATACCATCTCACCAAACACTTGCTACAATAAGAGAAATTTTTAAGACCTATATTTCCTATATACCTACTCGGGCAGTAGAAATAAGACAGTGTCTTTCTTTTATTTTATTTTTATTTTTTAAAGGTAAGTGGCCCCGGAACCGCTTTCGCATTACTTCAGGGCACTTTATCTTTACATCCATGCCATTCCGGAAACGCAAAATTTCGGTCAGAAATTTCCGTTCCGGCCAGGATTCGAACCTGCAACCTCCGTATCAGTAACCACAATGCTCTGAACCACTGAGCCATAAATAAGTGTCTGTTCTTATTATTTCCGGACACTGTGCAGTATAAGTGTACAACTGAAGTTAAGCCCAAGTGAGAGGGATCATTTTGTTACACGAGACACATCCGGCTTAGGCTGTTAAACAGTTTTGTTTTGTCGTTCACTATATTGATCTGTATTTCCGGGGACCCTGTCCCCTGTCCCGGGACTCAGGGAATTAAGTTTGTGTCGGCGTTAATCAGATCAAGTCATTTTGTGGGAAGAGAAATCAATTACTCGCTGATGGGCTTCGCTGTACATCTCGTATTCAGGGTCTTTCAATAGAAACGAATCATTTTTGAACTCGAATTAATTTATCGTATTATTATGTGCTTCTTCGTCTTATTATTATATTAATATTTGTTAGGAGGACAAAGTATAATGTACAATATAAAATTGAGAAATAATAAATAAATAATAAAATAGATTGAAAAATAAATAAATAACAAAGAAAATAAGAGCATATACCAATGTCCTAACTAAAGGGTCTAAAGGGTAGAGTTATTGCCTGTGCAATCTCTTCTATCCAACCCTTAAAGCATCCGTGGTGTACCTATCTAACGGTTGCGAGTATTGTCCGTAGGCCAGAGATCCTTCGTTCGATTCCTGGTTGGGGCCAGATTTTTCGAAAATTCTGTTCCCCCCCCCAACGCGTGAGGCTGGCGTTTCCGGCCCTATTACCCAGGCTGGGTGAGGTTAACGTGGGTAGCTAGCACGATTTGCCTACTAGTAACTCATTGCTTTCTCGTAATGCCACCACTGGTAGTTAATTGGCTTGTGAGGGACGGCGTTCTGTGTAAATTATGCGGCACTTGGGTGATGGATAGTATCTTTGAGTATAGAGTGTACTTCTGCTGTTGGAAAAACACTAAAAATTTAAAAACCAATCTAATAACATCATATACATGCAGCAGCATAGAGATATTCAAAAATAAACCATCAATTTCATATATAGTTAAACATTGTAGATAAATAATAAAATTAATTATTATTAAACAGGGAGTAGACCAGCAGTCTGCAGTCTGGCTGGGGGACTATGAACAGGGAGTAGACCAGCAGTCTGGCTAGGGGACTATAAACAGGGAGTAGACCAGCAGTCTGGCTGGGGGACTATGAACAGGGAATAGACCATCATTGGCTTGGTTCTGGGCCCTTGTCAATTATTATTAGCCTCCTTGTAAAGACAGTGGTAGAAGTACTGAGTCATTCCTCCACGGTCTGGCTACCATCGTTCACGATGACGCCACCCTATAATGATGATGATGATTATTATTCTCGTAAGTGTGATCAAAGCTATTAAAATATGATTTCAGATCCGTGTGGTTTTACATCCCCTTTGATTGGACCGCGTGCCGCTAGCCTCTTTATCTTGAGAAGTACAGATTCTAGCATACCTACTTAAAATCTTTAAAAGAACCGCTTTGTTTATAGCAACCTTATCAGATAACTAATTAATTACAACATAGTTGTAGCAATGTGGGGAATATTAAAGACATTGGGACCGTGGGTGGGTTATTACTAACTTATTATTATTATTTTAACAGATGAGTGTTTCACAGCTTTTCTATTTAGTAGCATAGAAACAATAGCTACCTTTTCCATTGAAAACTTTTCCATTAACTGACCTCATGCACAGTAGCTTGATCGATAAGGCGGCGGACTCGTAACCGGAGGTCGGTGGTTCGAGTCCCAAGTTCAGCGAGGATTTAGTAAAGCGAAAAATACTAATAGTAAATTTTATAAGGGCAAAGTTTTATAAGTAAAGCTATTAAGCCCAGAACTGCTCGCCATCTAGCTTATATTAGCAATACTAGCTTGCCATCCCAGCACATCGTGATTGACACAAAATACTTTTTTATACTAAAAAAATTACAAATATTTCCTCAAAGCTCAGGAAGAGCTTCAAAATAATAGATACCGGATTATTATTAAAATCATCCACTTTTTAGGTTATTGTTGAAAGTACACTCTTGGTGAGAAGAGCAACTCTCCTTTGTTAGGCAAACAATGACTTCACAGTGTTACCAACAAAACAGGACAATCACTTCAGTGTTACCAACATAACGGAACAATGACTTCAGTGTTACCAACATAACGGAACAATAGCGAGGATGTTCTTTGTGCTAAAGTAACTTGAACAGGCCGTTGTGTTGGCAATAGATACCTACCTACTATTGTTGTTATGAACTTTTTTGTACTTTCCTTATGTTATAGAAAGAAAAGTAATGATTACTTTCTTTAACTTATATTAGAAAGAAAAGTAATGGTTACTTTCATTATCTTATAGAAAGAAAAGTAATGGTTAAGTACTTTCCATATCTTATTAAAAAGAAAGTATTGGAATCAGCCAAAAAAATTGACAGTCCGTTTTCATTGCCAAAACACGTTTTAGGGTCATTTTTTGTTGATGATATCTTGAACTTTTTGGCTTGATATCTTGAAATTTACCGGTATTTTGAGAGAGACCCACCTGGACTATTTTTATATTATTCTTCCTATTTGGGGGTTGTGACATAACTAGTCCAATGATTTTGAGGTGCTGATGACGAATTTGATATTATATTTTTGCTAACTGTTACCGTTGGTTAACCAGAGGCGACATAAAAGCCAAGAGAAGAAATAAAAGCCAAGAGAACTCCGGTCCAAAAGGTCGTTCATTAAAAGAGATGCAAAAGGGTTCACACCAAGGTAGTCAAGGGAACCCAACAATTCACTCAGAACTAAGGTCACTTGACCTTTAATATGTTATGCATGCTGCTCATTTAAAGTTATTTTTAGAGTTACGTGAGAAATAAATGTATTGAATTTACCTGTGATCCTGGGAATACCTAAAAAAGGTAGGTCAGGTAGGTGTACCTACATTACATAATATTGTCTTGTGACGAACACTCCAACTACAATTCCTTTGACCAAACAAAAGATTCGTGCTGACAAATACCGGGGAAAATAACCCAGACCACTCGACTCCAGAATATACCTGCTGATTTTGTTTCATGGCTACGAAATAATCAATAATTTCTATACCTTGTAGTTCAAAGAAAGTAAAAATACTGAGAAACTCTCATTTCAATCTTGAAAAAGCCAGCGTTGAATGCACCGCTTCTCGTAGGATCACCGAGGTTACGCAACGTCCAGCGAGGTGAAGATTTCATGATGCTGGCATGCCGGCCCAACCCAGCCTGGTGATTTTAATGTGGATAGCAGGTTTGTGAGTTTCCTTCAAACAGAAAGCGACTACCCTAATTAACTAAAAAAAATTGAATCTTGAAAAAAAAAAATCGGTACTTCATAAATAAGTACCTACAGTATCAGTATAAACAGTATATTTTAAATTTCTATGTAAGTATTCTATGTACTTTGTTGTAAATAAAACTTGATCTAACATGTTTTTAAAAATAATAATATTTTTGTTTATTGAACCCGGACCTCCAAAGTACAGAGCAGAAATTCATCTACCAAGCCGGGATTTGAACCCAGGTCACCGTGCGTGCAAACCTCGTACGCTACACCACTCGGCCACAGTGACTAGTTGACTACCCTTGAAAAAATGTGAAGAACTGGGTACGTCAAATTTTCGACGAATACAATACTTTCCTTATTAATATAGGATAAGGAATGTAAAATATGGAGCTTATTGAGAGTTGAATTAGAAAATCGCAGATGGGATATTTGAAATGAGTGACGTTATCCTTGGATTAGGGTTAATCATCAGAAAATCAGTTGATCAACAACACGCTCTCTCTTCTTGAGCAAATGGAAAACATTCGTCATGTAATCATGTTGGTAGACTTACAACTCTCCTATCAAACATATTATATACCTACATAAGATTATATAGCTTTCGGTTGTTATTTGTGTTTATGTACAGATAATTATATGTTGTTAGTAAATAAACAAATAACAACATGTTCAATAATAACAGGGTACGTATGCAGGCGAATGTACACACGTTCCTCTGAGAGGGGGGGTTCGATTCTCGCCACGGGGGTGCAAAAGTAATGAATGATCGTTACACAACATCGCGCCGAGATAGCCTTTTGATAATATTGTTATTGTAGACGCAAAACTGCATGATTAGGAGGGACCCCGGGAATATTATTTCTGTTTAGAAATATTAATCACAGGACTCTTCAGGGTGTTCAGGTCTAGCCAGAGACTCTGGACACTCGTGAAAAGGTGCTTCTTTACTTTGGGTTTAACTATATAAACAGGAAGTAGACCAGCATTGTCTTGGTTCTGGGGGCCCTTGTCAATTATTGGCCTCCTTGTATAGACAGTGGTAGAAGTGCTGAGTCATTACTCCACTGTCTGGCTACCATCGTTCACGATGACGCCACCCTATATGATGATGATTGAACTGCATGGTCATATCACGACCCTCCATTCGCAGGAAACTCAAAAACCTGCTACCCTCATTAACCTCACCCCTGGGTTGGGTCGGAATGCCAGCATCACGAAGTCTTCACCTCGCTGGACGTGGCTTCACTTTGGTGACCTACGAGAACCGGTGCATTCAACGCGCCATCGATTCGCTTCTGTATAGTCAAGAGCTATCAGGCTTCTCAGTCATAATTATTATGAAACACCTCGGCCGAAGTGTGAAGAACGCGAGACAGCGCGGCAGAGTGTAAAGTGTTATAAACTACATGATCATACAACTGGGGGTTTACCCGCCATGAGCTAGAAACTCACAAACTAGCTCCCACATGAACCTCACCCACAGCTTGATCTGGGGCGGATATAGCCAGCAGCTGAGAGTTTGGCTTTGAATGATCACCCATCCAAGCCCATTCATTATTAGGTGCACTGAACTCAAACAAGGAAGATGCTCAAACCCATATTAATCTGATGTCCTGATCGGGGCCGGAGATAGTCAGCATCACGAGGATTCGAATTTGAATGGTCACCCATCCAAGTTCTAACCAGAGTAGGTGTGTGCACTGAACTGAAACGACGGGCCTCAAGTTTCTCGAATTTGAATGGTCAATGGTCACCCATCCAAGTTCTAACCAGAGTAGATGTATGCACTGAACTCAAACTCAAGTTTCTTTCCAAGAGGACTTTTCGAAATCCACTTTTCATTTCATGTAGTTTTCAATTGAAATAAATAGTTTGTTTTGAAAGAGGTAACATCTAAATCAAAAGCTTGTAAAACACAATGCACCCCTTTTTTTGTACAATTCGAACACACTTTTTCGATAATCCCCATTATATCCTACACAGCTCTCACTTCATCAATACAAGAACTTGATGGCAATGTAGGCAACGTCGATTCTGGCACGTTCAATACACCAGCAACGACCAGCGAGATCAGGACTTGGGTGGGTGAAGTGGTGAACATCATTCAAATTCGATCCCTCTCGACACTCGTGATGCTTGGACTGTTTTAGATGCTAGGTCCAACTCTGTCCAGACCGGTTGAGGTTACTTAAGTTAATCTACGTTCAGTGAGCTTAGAATTCGGATAGATAATAATTCAAATTCGATCACTCGTGATGCTAGGGGCCATTCCCGATCCAACTCAGGCCGGGTGAGGTTCATATGGGTAGTTTGTTTGTGAGTTTTCAGCAAATGTTAAAACCCAGTCTTGAATGACCTGGATTTTGAAGACACGTTAAAAAACAAAAAAATATCTATACCTATCTAAAAAAGTCCCAGGGCGGAATTATGAAGATGGATTAATTTTCTAAGATTTGTTATTACAAATAACAGCAGATATAAATGCGCTGTGATTGGTTGAAATTCCTACTAAAGAGCATGTTAAGGGCACAACAGGATTAGATTGATTAATTCCGACAAAGGGTTGGGTGGAAGAGATTGTCACAGGCAATAACCCCGCCCTTCAGGTAGGACATTAGCTTTATTCTCTTTTTTGTTCTTGTTTCATTGTTCAATCTATTTATTTATTCTTTACACATTTCATTATATTTTACTGTATATATTTTACTTTGTCTTACCTACTAATGCATAATATAATAACAATAATTAATCTAATCCTGTTTCATAAATCATACCTTCGTCGAAAGTTTTAAAAACAGTAGTGGTCAATTGTTGGATACCTAAGGTACTTCCTGCAGCATGCTTCATGACCACATTGACTTTGACTACAAATCTACGAATGTCGTCAATAATGGTGGTCTTTTAACACCGAGAATGCCACCTATGTAAGTCGCACCATTCTCAATTTTAGACCATGTTCCGGTGCTCCTGCAAATCTTGTTTGTTCTAAAAACCACACAAGATGTAAATTCGAATGTAAAAGAAAAAAGGATGAGTAGCTCAAAGATGTAAAAGAGCATGAAAATGACATAGTCGTGCAACAAAGACATCTAATTGGAAAAAATTAATTTGTTAGTGAGTGAAACCAATTTCGAAGTTTATCGCTTCAGAAGTCGACACAAAATCAATTTGGAAAGAAGAGAGAGATGATTTTAGGTTTTAGAGCAAATAAAACAACGAGAAATGTTCCAACACAAGTGAATAAGGAAGCCTAGGTAGGGTTGACAGCACATTTCTTCATCTTTTTTAGATCTGTCAAGTACCTAACTAGATAAATAATAGACAATATTTTTTCATATTGCTCGTTAATAATTGTTGTTTAATTGTTTATCAATTAGGACTAAAGAACTACTTTATTCCAGCAGTTGTTTAGGTGTCAGTTATATGTGGTCAAATTTTTAAATACGAGATGTCTTTGAAAAATGAAAAATGCATGGATTTGAGTCATCTTTGAACGTAATAACGTATTAGCTTCGTTCTTTTCCCCCTTTTTTAAATCGCTACTTCTTAAATATAGATACCGGTTGAACTACTAATTTTTTCTCTCGATTTTAACCCGAACATCCAAAGTAGGTACACAGTAGAAAATGTTCTCTCTGACGGGATTCGAAGCAAAGTCACCGTGCGTGCAAACCTCGTGCGCTACACCAATTGACCTCGGTGACTACTGTTTCTGCTGGTGTATGTATCCGCACAATCAGCAGCTCTCCTGTTCGATTCGAGGGAGCACTCGATAAAGAAAAAAAGTAACCTTTGCAAGCTGCACCAAAAGACTCAAAATAATTTACATTGACTTAAAACGCGTGACCAATTGAGCTACTGGTGCTCCGTAGGGGTCCAGATCTTATTGACAACCAAATTTGAAAAGAAAATATATAATGTTAGGATTGTTGGGGTATTTCTATTCAAAATATTCATCCATAAGATCTGACTGAAATTGTTCATATGAGAATTACTGGGAGTTAAACCCAAATTAAAAAAAAAAAAAAAAATACTGGGCGGTGAAGAAGATTAAAGTGCGCTGGTAGTCAAGTGGTTAAAGCGGTAGTCTGGTAATCCAGGTAGCTTAGGGATCCGTTGGTTCGAATCCCATCCAGTGCATGAATTTTTCCTCACAATAATTTGAGTTTGTGACCACATATTAATAAGACTCTGAGGGTTAGGTGGTAGAAAATGCTTTGAGCATTAACCACTCTTTAGTGGAAGGTAACCACCTTCCACTAAAGAGTGTTATTATTATTATTAACTGTTGTATATATCTATTATTTATTTATTTTTTATTTTTCATGACAATTTTTACGTGCAATATTGCACTTTAAGAATTTTAAATGATATTTTCATTTTTCTCATTGACAACCCTGTTTTTATTTCAAAACCTAATTCCAATAAATTCTTACCTAATATCAGAAAATATTTGGTGAAAATCATCCCTTTGCGTGTTTTGAGCTGCTGGTGAGTCTAGGTGATTGATCTTTCAATCAAAATGTTGTGTCGATATTAAAATTAGACCATTTTCAATTCCGAAACCTTTGTGAAGTGTTGTGAATTTTTGAGTTCATTTAAATTCCATTGTTGCTGTCAACTCGACACTTGGATTAGATTAGGGATTTGTATTTAATAATATAATCCTCGATGTTAAATCCAGTTACCTGTTGTGAACGCTTTACTGCACAAAATTACTCTTTCTGAAAATTTTCTCGAAATAATTTGAATATTTCACGTAATTATTAAAGGCACATTCAATTATGATTGATACGAGGAATTATACATCGTTTATAAATATCAGTCAACGAGGTATGAAAGAGTGATTTTAAACAACTCTTTTTGGGCGCCTCTCAAAATAACATGAATATTTCACGAGATTACGTATTATACTTAACAAAGGCACATCGAATTATTTATATTTATATATTTATATTTGGCATATTTGTCCCTGTAGCTCAATGGTAAAGGTGGCACTCTGTGAATCCAGCGATTTCAGAGGTCGTGGGTTCGAAACTCAGCCGGGTTCGAAATCCCAACCAACTTGGGATTTTTACCACATAATAATATGTCTTGGGCTTACTGCTGGAATAATGGGACTTAATAGTCCTAATCGGGCAGTATTATTATGAATATATTTTTTGTGTTGCTACTGGGACAGACTATTAATAACCTTTTTTACACTCGGGGCAATCGGTCAATTAGAGGATCCTCCTCATCTCCTCATTAAAACACAACACAGACGTTCCGGGCAACAGACGCTCAGAACTGCGGGAACACAGCACAAAGTATCGTTCCTCGTGTGTTTTGACGCAACAAGTTACACCCCAGCGTTCTGTTTAAGAGATAATGAGAGAATAATGGGCCGGCACACACGTGCGAGCCACGTGTCCCTTATCAAAGTGAAGATAGCGAGGTATCCAGCATGAGGGACATGGGGGTTCCATCAGCAACTCGGGCGGTTGGACTTGAGTGAATTGGTGGGAACATCACTCGACTTTCTGTTACTCAAAAAAGAAGATTATTGTGAGAGTAAGTAGTCACCGTGGCAGAGTGAGTTAGCGCGCTAGGCATCGCACGTATGGTGACCTGGGTTCGATCTCCAGCGGGGCAAGAATTTTTTTGAATCATATGGGCAAAAACATAATACAAGATATTGTTTATTAGCTATAGTGGGAAAGTCCTATGATTCTGTGCTACTCACTAAAATTGTGACATAATAACACAAAGAAAAAGCATCATTATTATTATCATTATTACTGGGAGAGTAACTCACTCTTGCAGGATAAACACTAAACAGAGTATTGTATAATTCTCCCTTTGCAGGCACAAGGGTTCTCATAACTTCTTCTTTTTTGGGTTTAACGTCGCTTTCAACTGCATGGTCATATCACGACGGGACCTGATTCTAACTTCTTGTCTCGAGCCAACAGTCTAAATGAAGCAATACTAAACTATACTATCATTTTTTTTTTTTTTTTTTTTTACACAAGTTTACGGGTTAGGCCCATTTTATTACATAGAAAAAATACTTACAATTAAACATTACGATTAAAACACTTATGACTACAATTAAACATTACGATTTAAAACACTTATGACTAGTTGGTTAATTAATTAAAATACTAAATCTAAACTTAAAATTATAGAGCTTTATTATATTTGAAAAAGAGAAAGAGATTCCAGTGTGCATGAAAAAATGTCGAGGTCGACATCGCCGGCTCGATTACCTATACACTGGATTCTCTGCATAGGGGAAAACTCACCTAAATTTGACCTACTCTTGGTGAGAGCAAATGTAAGATGAGAGCGTGTATTTCTGATATTGATTCTAAAATTAAGTTTAGTGAGTAATTCAGGAGAGTCAATCATATTGTGAATGAGTTTGTACAGGAATACCAGATCTTGAATTATTCTCCTATTATTTAATGTTGTTATATTATGGGAAATTAATATCTCACTGTAATCATGATTTAAAATAGGTTTTTTCTCTTTATAAGCAAGGAGTCTCAAAAACTTTCTTTGTACTGATTCAATTGTATTCTGATGGACTTGATACTGGGGTGACCATACTACAGAGCAGTACTCGAGATGAGATCGAACATACGAATAGTATAAAAGTTTTAGTACCTTTGAATCGGTGAAATCTCGAGTCTGCCTATGCAGGAAGCCCAGCATTTGAAAAGCTTTATTGGAGATATTGCTATAATGAGAATTAAACTTTAAGTTATGTTCGAGGGTTACTCCTAAGTCTTTAATAATATTTACTCGTTCTAAAGCGACATCATTAATAAAATATTGAACAAGTAGGGGATTTTTTTTTGTATAGAAGCTCATCACCTTACATTTACTTATATTTAATTGCATGAGATTATCTCGACACCAGCACTGTAGACCCCGGAGTGTTTCCTGCAACTGATGTGCGTCCTCAGACCCCCTAACCCTCACAGCCAACTTCAAATCATCAGCGAAAAGCCAGGCTTTAATATTAGGTGGTAGAATTGAGACTATATCATTCTGGAATTTGTATTTAAAGAACCTGGTGTGAACAGGACTTTCTATTACAAGTATTAGGTAATACCTATATTCACACCATCAGAATAATCTGATGGTGATGTGAACATCATAAGCAGATTACTTCCTATATTACCCTAAAAAGAATACATAAGTTAACAAGGCGTAGGTACCCCGAAACAGACTGGTGCACTGGTATAGTCAAGTGGTTAAATTGCTAGTCTGGTAATTCAGGTACTGCCAGCCTCCGTGGCGTAATGGTTGTGACTACTGCCCGTAGTCTAGAGTTCGACGAAAATTCGACGAAAATTCTGTTCCATCCAAACACGTGAGGCTGGCATTTCCGGCCCTACCCAGGCTGGGTGAGGTTAATGTGGGTAGCTGGTACGATTCCCAGCAAATGGAGGGTAAAACCCCCGTCCTGACTATCTATCTCAGTCAGGACGTTAAAACCAAATAGAATCAACTGGTCACAATAGATCTAATTAGGTCGCAGTGTTAACTGTAAGGGTTTCACTGAAAACCCTGCAAGCAGGTCAGATAATAATAAAAAATCCAGGTAGCGTACGGATCCGTTGGTTCCATCAATCCCACCCAGTGCAAGAATTTTTCCTCATTAATTTGAGTTTGTGGTACAAAAAGCTTTAAGCATTAACCTCGCCTGGTGGTAACCTTCCACTAAGGAGTATTATTATTATTTTAGTAACTTCTTATAGTTACATTAACTCGCATTAACCTTCCACAGTGTTGCCAGATTATTTTTGGCCAAGATCGTACGAGCGTGTCAAAATTATCGTACATTCGACCCAAATTATCGTACAAAAGCCCATAGCCTAAAATTTCGAGAACGGTCAGAGCTAGAAACTTGAAATCGGCCGCAGGACTCCGCCGCTTGCGAGGGGAGAAAGATACAAAAAATTTATGAGGAAATAAAATGTTTCAAATTAAAAAAAAAAAACAAAAAGTATTCATACCTATTTTCTGATAGAAGCTACTGTTGGCGATATTTTGCCGTTTTTTTAGCGGTTTTTGGCCGAATAATGGCCGTTTTTTAATGCTTGGAAAAAGGAATTTTTTTTTGAGAATATAAAAAAAGGCTTGAAAATTCAAAAAGAAAAAAATATTCTAATATATTTCTTGTTAAAGGAACCTTAGTTAATAGGTACTAATAAGTTATGTACCTACATACAAGTTAAGAAAGAGCTCGTTTTTTGTTTGTTTCAAGCCACCTACATTAGCCACAGTAAACTGAGTACACAAAAACGAGTAGGTTCTGTGTTCTGTGCTGTGCTCTGTGTTGAAGGTTCTTACACACGATGTCCTGATGCAGCGATGCCAGATTATTTTTTATGAACGAAGGGGGATTTTTTTTCTCGAGACGAAATACCTTTAAATAGGGATGGGATTCTCGACTCGTTTAGAATATTCGATTCAGTAGACTCAGTTCATCAAAAGTAGTCGACTCAGTGAGTCGACTCTTTAAGAGTCGCGGTTCTTTGAAATTCTGTATAATTTGTTTCACCTTAGAAAATGGGGGTAGTCGATTCAGTAGGTAGTCTAGGGAGTATGGATGGGATTCTCGACTCGTTTAGAATATTCGGTTCTGTAGACACTAGTCTCAGTTCGACTAAATATTCATCTGAATATTCATATTGCCCTCCCCTACATCTAGTTCTCACTTATCCCCTGATATCACATTAAAATTGCAAGATTGCCCAAAAAGTGAAATTATCGTATCTACATTTAGCGTACGATCCTAAGGATAGGATCGTAGATCGTACAAAGGCTCTAATTATCGTACAAATACGATAATTATCGTACGTATGGCAACGCTGACCTTCCACTAAGGAGTATTATTTTTTTTTTTTTTAACAAATGTTATATTTATTATAAAAAATATATAGCAAAGATGCTGTCAGCATTTTTGCTGATTGCCAGTACACAGCATATCCATCAGTTAATACATTTAGTAACTTCTTATAGTTATATTAACTCAAATTTCATTCATTGCTACAGAGGCTTCATTGCTTCTGATACAGTAACTCTAGCAATTGGACTTCAATAACCTGGTGGGAAGTTGGGAACATCACACGACTTTCTATTACCTAAATAAGTAGCTTGATGCATAATAAGGCGGCAGACTTGTAACCTGGAGGTTGTTGGTTCCCGGTTTCAGCGTTGATTTAGTAAAGCGAGTTTGAGTAGTTGTGATATCACGAAAGTGGTTAACACAACTATGATAACTTTAAAATCTTTAACAGGACTTTTTATAATACTCAACTGTCATTCGGAAGGTCTCGGGTTCGAATCCCAGAGCGGACACAATTTTTTTTATTCAAATTTGGTCATACAGATGTTTGTATAAGAGAACGTATATGTATATTGTATACCTTCCGATGTGATCGTGTTGACGCAGAATCTCTAAATGGAAAGTTTTGTGTCACTGCTCGCCCATCATGAAGTTAAAACCTCCTTTATTCTGCATGAATATTTTACCAGAAACCGTGGGAAGTAGTAAAATACTCGTAAAACAAGATTAAATTTAAGATAAGCCATACCCTGCCTCAAGTCGGAGTTTCAACCAATCACAGCCCGACTTGAGGGACAGTCTGGTTTATCTTATGAGTTGAATCCTGTTTCATACTTTGGCCCCCAAAGTATGTAATAGCGATCGTTAAGCACATGTTTCATCATTCTACGTTTTATATGATTAAATTCATTGACATTGTAACGTCTTTATTACGCCTATAAATTTTCTCACCTGACTGTGTAGGTATGCAATGTGTTAAGTGTCATAATTTAAAAAAAATATTACCTATCTTCAGACTTCAGAATCATTGAAACTAGAAGAACAAAAATATTGAAAATCTATTTTCGATGGCCATTTGAGTACACCAGAATTCGTCAGATTACTAAAGTTAAGCCAAGTCCAGACAGGCCTGGACCAGGGACCTAATTTGACGATGATCCGCTTTTGGAACTTGAAAGGGTGACGTCACTGACAACCCAAATTCCAACCCTCGTGATGTCAGCTATTCTCGTCCTAACCCAGGCTGGGTGAGGTGGGAAACTGATGGTATGAGCAATTCCAGCAAATGTCGCTTTAAACCATCGTCTCGAATGGTGAGTCACCGTTGCCGAGTGAGTTAGCGCGCTAGGCATTGCACGCACGGTGACCTGGGTTCGATCCCCAGCGTGGCAGGAATTTTTCTGCTCTGTACTTCGATGTTCGGGGTCCACTCATAGCTCGTGAGGAAAAATTAGTTGTTACCTGTATGAGTAACGACCAGTGGCGGCATTACCAGAGTAAAAATAAATTAATGTAATTGTATTCGAAAAGTGAAGGAGGCCCCTTAGTATAATGCTGCGCTACCCACAAACATTGTGAAGAAGCCTTGTGCTTCACCAGAACTAAAATCATACATACCATCGTCTCGAATGACCTATTAGATGTTAAAGAGACGTTATAAAAAGAGAACTTTGGTGAGAAATCTCAAAGTCAGGATGAAATGAAACATAAAATTAATACAATTAAACATTGAATGCTCTTAATTATGCACTCACTTGTGAAGCGGAGTAGCAGGGACGTGATGGGGCCTTGCCACAGCATCGGAAATATAAAAATATTCTCCTAGGGTGACAACAAAACTCCCCAAAGCGGGTGCTCGGTGAGATTTCAGCTGGATAAGCAGGTAATCGGATGGAAAACTCGGAGTTTTTCCATTTCTTTTGTGTGTTGATTTTTCACTTCGATTCTCGCTGGCCAAATGTTGATTTTTCCAAATGATATCATCAACATAGACGTATAATGATATAAGTTGGAGCTGCATTACCATGCTCTCACAGAAAAACACAAAACAAAAAACATTATGTATTAATTTTTTTGTGTTATAAAGACAAAGGAATTGAAAAGTTGTGTTTCAAATATTTAAAAAACTTTCCCACAAACTGAAAATCATTAAGAATAAAATATTGTAGCTTAAACACTTAACAGCAGTGATTAGTTCAGTGGTGAGATCGTTAATTACCGCACACCAAAGTCTGCAGCAGGTTCGAATCTCAGAGCCGACCAGAAATTTGCACATACTTAGTGGCGTCCACAACGAGGACCCTAGACCTACACCCTACACCTTAGACCCTTTAAGTTATTATGATAAGACAGACTGTCCCCTCAACTTAGGCTATAGCGCACTTGTGGGCGTGTCTGGCTTATCTTATCTTTACACGATGTATAATTCGGAATAACTATATAATGGCATGAACATTTCAAAACATTTGAATTTGGAACACAGATTAGTAAATTTGTAACCTTCTATGTAACGAAGGCAGTCAAGTATCTCCTATTAAGCTCGATTGAGAAGAATCTCCACGATAACTGTCAAACGAATCAAACGATCTCTCCATAATTTATGCTCACGCACATCAGTCAACTTGTCAAAGTCCCCGGCACCCCGCTCTCTTTCCCACTCAAATTATTTTCCCGTTTTAGATGGCAAATATAGGGAGAAAAAAGAAGAAGAAAAAAAATAGAGAAATGAATGATTCGGATTAATTTTATTCGACCCAGAACCTGGGAGTGGTTTTCAACCACACAGGAGGTATCGTCACTCGAGTAGCCACAGGAAAGTGCTCAAAACATACCACCCATAGGCGTTTCGTTCTGCACAGATGAACAAGCTTCAAAGCATTTCATCAGACGACTGACTCTCTGCCTTTGTGATTTGTTCACTGCGAGAGAAGTTTGTGAGAAAATGGGTCGAATCCGGAGGATTTCGCCCAGAAATATGCGTTTGTGAGAGAAAATCATTCAGTTGAAGTTCAAGAGAATTTGTTCTACTGAAATAGCACACATTAAACACATGGTTATTTTAAATTAGTGCGGATAAATCGCATAACATAGGTATCTATACAGCATACACGCATTGTACTTTGTTAATACCTACAAAAATATAAATATAATAATTAAGATAATAGACACTTGGTCCGAAATCAATAGACAAAATCGACCGATCTCAGTAGCTTCATCGATAAGGCGGCGGACTTGTAACCTGGAGATCGGTGGCTCAAGTCACCGGATTCAACGTTGATTTAGTGAAGCCAGTTTGAGAAGATGTGATATCACGTTATTGATTAACACAATTAACACAAATATGATAACTTAACATATCTATAATACGGCTTCGGAGTCGATGGCACGTTGAAAACTGCACCAGTTCTCGTTCTGTCACTGACACTCACTGAAGTTAGGCAACGTCAAGCAAGGTTAGAACTTACATGGGTGACTTCGTATTCTTATTCGAAGCCTCGTGATGTTGGATATTCCGAACTGAGAGTATACAGAGTGCTCACTATACGCGATATTTTTATTTGAACGAAGCGAACCAGAGCTGACCTGGTCACTGAAATTCACTTTTTCTTTTTGACTGGATGGTATCACCTTAGTCGTGATATGATAATATGGGGGGGTATAATACGGAATGAGCAAGCTACAACACAGACCACAACCGTCTACAGTAGCTCCTGTTTCATGGCAACGAAATAAAAAAGTCTGTGAAAGAGTCATCTTTAATATATAAAAAAAAATCATTAAAAGTACCGCAGCTGACTAGTACAAAAAAAAAAGCTAATTTTATTTTGTAAATATTGTTATTTTTTATATCTCTTAATAATAAATTTATTGTTGATTGTTTTGTATAAAAAAGTAAGTGTAAATTAATAAATAAAATAAACTCTTTTTTTAATCTAGAAACTTCCTCTTTTTTTTTAGAAATTGGCAACAAAAAGTCATGTGATGTTCACACGATTTCGCACACCCATCAGGAAAAGACTTACTCCTACTCTACACGACGAACTCAACATTCCTAATATCCTTTTGAAGTTTCCTGTGACAAAAGAGCATAATGTGCTGCTTACAGCGAGATGTTATCAAAATATTACCATCCTGCGAGGAGCCCAGACAATGACACTGGAGCCCTTCAGCTGAAGAGGAACGTGGCTTGTACAATATTTGCTTGCGTCAGCACCTAAATGGGAAGTATTGTGTCACTTCTCGCCCATCAGAGGGGAGGCATACAACGGGATGGGCAAGCTGCAACACAGACCACAAGCGTCTACAGTTGCTCCTGTTTCATGGCTACGAAATAAAAAAGGCTGTGAAACACTCATCTTTAAAAAAAAAATGCTTGGTAGAGTTCAAATAATGTTAATCATCATTAAAAGTACCGCAGCTATCTCTAATACAAAATAAAAAAGCTAATTTTATTTTGTAAATATTGTTATTTTTTTATCTCTTAATAATTTACTATTGATTGTTTTATATAAAAAAAATAAAGTGTAAATAAATAAATAAATAAAATAAACTCTTTTTAATCTAGAAACTTCCTCTTTTTCTTTAGAAATTGGCAACAGAAAGTCATGTGATGTTCACACGATTTCGCACACCCATCAGGAAAAGACTTACTCCTACTCTACACGACGAACTCAACATTCCTAATATCCTTTTGAAGTTTCCTGTGACAAAAGAGCATAATGTGCTGCTTACAGCGAGATGTTATCAAAATATTACCATCCTGCGAGGAGCCCAGACAATGACACTGGAGCCCTTGAGCTGAAGAGGAACGTGGCTTGTACAATATTTGCTTGCCTTGACACTTTGCTTATCAGCAAATTATAGCTTTCCCGTATTCAAGCCTCAAGCAGGGGTGATCAGCAGCTGCTCCAAACGGGCTAAGGGTACAGCTTTTCCAAATTATAGCTTTCCCGTATTCAAGCCTCAAGCAGGGGTGATCAGCAGCTGCTCCAAAAGCGGGCTAAGGGTACGTATATTGCACGGAGACAAACTTTCTCTACTCCCCAAATCCTACGCCCTCTCCAAACTACCTCTCTTACCCCCCTATCTCTTTCTTCCTTAAAAAAATCTTCTTCTTTTTTAGCTCAGTAGCTTGATCGATAAGGCAGCGGACTTGTGCCTGGAGGTCGGTGGTTCAAGTCGCGGTTTCAGCGTAGAATTATTGAAGCGAGTTTGAGTAGTTCTGATATCACGAATGTGATGAACACAAAGATGATAACTTTTATTTTCCTTATCCTATAGAAAGGAAAGTAGATACCTAATGGAACCACCCAAAATTTTCGATAGACAGTTTTCCGTGCAACAACACGTTATATTATTACAGGAAAACTGTGGATAAATAGGATTTGTATTTGAATCACTAGTAGTCACCGTGGCCGAGTGAGTTAGAGCGCTAGGCATTGCACGCACGGTGACCTGGGTTCGATCCCCAGCGGGGCAGGATTTTTTCTGCTCTGTACTTGGGTGTTCGGGGACCACTCATACCTCGTGAGGAAAAATGAGTAGCTTCTTTAATGTGAGCAGCAACCAGTGGCCGAATCATATTAGGCAAAAATAAGATATTAGGATATTAAAGATACGGAAAAAGTCCTATAATTCTGCGCTACCCACTAAAATTGTGACATAATAACACTAAGAAACACATTTATATATTTATTAGTCCTATTCGAGTAGTATAATTATATAAGGCGATATTATTATTATTATTATCCTTGTTGTAATCTTATCTCATAACTTAACTGTCTGACTTTGCAATAATCCGTTAGCCTCCTTAGCTATCTCTACCCCTAATAGCTTACTTGAACTCATATCAACGCTAACTGACAGGGTTAGCAACACTCCTGTCTCTCCATCTTCTCTCTACAAAACGAACGAAACACCAACCAAAGTTCATGCCAGTTGACACAAGTGACAAGTTTATATTTTCACAGCTTTCAACATGGCGTTTCACAGCAGACTCTACCCAAATCAGCACGGCTTGGGTACGAGAGAAATATTGAACATATATACCTTCTTCTACTTCCGATAAATTTCTAATATTAAAAATTGGAATTTGTTACTTTCTAATACTCTTTATACTTATATAATTTCATTCTATTTTACTATCTTAATATATAAATGTCAAAGTCACTGACTGACCACACTGACCACTGACTGACTGATCATCGCTCTACAGCCCAAACCGTAAGTCCTAGGAAGCTGAAATTTGGTAGGTAGCTTTGTCTTATAGTCTAGATGTGCAATAAGACGGGATTTTTCGAAATTCCCACTACAACACCCGCCATTGGCAAAAAAGGATTTTTTGCCTTCACGGCCCGCAAAGCGGGCGACGGCCCGCTAGTATGTATATATTTTTGTTCTACCTAATAAAGCTTAAAAAAAGAGACGAGTATTGTTTTTTTATTTGGGTTTTACGTTGCATCCAACTGCAAACCAGCTGGTCAAATTAACCTCACCTAGCCAGAGTGAGGCCGGAAATAGCCAGCATCACGAGGATTCGAATTTGAATGGTCACCCATCCAAATCCAAACCTGGCTGGACGTTGCTTAACTTCAGTGATAGAACAAGAACTGGTGTATTCAACGTTTTTTTTTTTTACTTTGGACCACATAGTTGTTTTATTCAGCAATTGTTTTCGTGCCTTTATTAGATAAGTGGTCGAATTCTCAAGTAGGTACATAGAAATAGGTCTGTATAATTGTATATGAGGAAAAATTCATGGGTGGGATTCAAACCAACGGGTCCCCACGCTACCTGGTTTACGAGCGCCTTTTTTTAGTGGAAGGTAACCGCCAGGCGAGGTTAATGCTCAAAGCATTTTCTACCACCTAACCTCCAGAGTTTTATTATTATGTGGTCACAAACTCAAATTAATAAGGAAAAATTCATGCACTGGGTGGGATTCGAAACAACGGATCCCTACGCTACCTGGATTACCAGACTAGCGCGTTAACCACTTGACTACCAGTGCACCAAAACAATTGAAGGAGCACCCTTCTGAAAATACACGAGCCCGTATCAAGCTTTTCCAACAAAATATTGTGTTGTGTGTGAGAAACAGTATACTTTTCAAAAATTCTTTTTTAATTGAGTCAATTGCACGGAAAACACGTTCGTGTATTATTTCATGTGGCCCCGGGCTCCATTATCACTTCCTTTACAGTATTTTATTTTTCGAATTTCACCCCCAAAGTCCCTCGCTCTCAATAGTTTGGTCTGAATACACTCGCAGGCAGAATTATGCGGACATTTGCTGACACAAGCATTCGTTGTCGAAGTGGCGCTAGTCTGGTGATCCAGGTGGTGTAGGAATGCGTTGGTTCGAATCCCTCTCGATACATTAATTTTTCCTCATTTGTTCGAGACTTTGAACACATAATAATGTCCACCCTAGCAACTTTGGAATATTATAATTAACGCACTCACTTATTTGTCAGCTTGATTAACCAGAGTTCCTGATTAAATCTATGCATTAGAAAATACGAAAATACCTACTCTATTTTTTTGTTAGAAATCCACTCAGTAATTCGGACATAGTTTTCTATCAAAACAAAAATGCCTAGGAGAAAGGACTGTGATTGTTAAGTCTCCTCTGTAAATAAACATCATTAAAAAAAAATGCCTAGAAAATTTCAACTACAAAAAAGGTTTTGTTAAATCTGTTTATTCATTTGGGTTTACTGTTGGTTTTACGAGGTTTTATCCTCTGTTCTTTGGCAACCAACCCAGATACTCAAATTAACCTCACCTAGCCTAAGAGGGACCGGGAATAGTCAGCAGAACGTGAATTGCCATGATGACCATGGATGAATTCGATTTCATGTCCTCATAATGCTGGACGTTGCTCAATTTAAGTGATCGGAAGGGTACTAGTGTATTCAACAAGCCCTTCGATATTATTTATTTTTTATTACAGATAATATATTTCTGCCATTTGTAATCCAGTTGGCAAAGTACTCAGAATATTTGAGCAATTTTCTCTCTGGATTACAAGTGATATCTTTTCCAACATAGAGTGATTTTTCATATTTCCAAATTCAGAACAATAAGATGACAATTTAAATTTAGTCCGTATGGAACTACATGCAGAGTTACACCTAAATGGAAAAACATCAGCTTTTATAGGGCCGATAATTCTGCCTGGGAGTATAGGATTCGACTTCATTCCGTCTCTCTCTTCAGGCTCCTTGTTTATTTCAAAACGTGTAAATAATGCCCTGGAAAACAATAATACCACCTCCCGGCCCTGTAGGGAACACTACACCAGGGCCGGTTCAAATTAATTGACGAGGACAACTAGGATTATTGTTGCCAAGTCAATTTTACTTCCAATATTTTTTTTAATATTAGAAATCGGAAGTATTGTGTTCGTTTGTGTAAAAAAAAATATTTTTTTATAAAACCAATAGAAAAAACACTGCCAATTATGGACACAATACTTCCTCGTGATTGTTTCACATTGTGTACACGTGCGAATTTTGAGTTTTTATACTAAATTACTTGTATCTCCTAAACGGCTCAACCGATTTTCTTCAAATTCGTTTTATATGGTAGAAAACCGTTTTTTCTACGTACTAGATTCTACAAAAAATTCTGTATCGGCAAGTCGTGGTTCTTATTTTTTGACTTTATTGTCCAAAGTTTCGGATTTTCTTAAATATCAGAGTCAAATTATAATTAATTAAAAAGAAAATATAAAAAGCCTGTGTAAAACAATAATATACATATACATACAGAATTTCATCAAAATCGGATGTACCGTTCACGAGATATAAGCATTTAAGTAAAAAGTTAGTGGTCAGGCGCATGGTCTCTTTCACCCAGAGCCGCTAGTACGAGTTCAATGAATTTAAAATGGGACCATCTACAGAATGTCTCCTAGATGTGTACAAAATTTCATCAAAATCGGTCGAGTAGTTTCCGAGATTTGCGCGTTACAAGGAATCGTTTTTTTTTTTTTTTTAAGTGGGGTTTAACGTCGCTTTCAACTGCCATGGTCATATCACGACGGGAGTTTTACCCTCCATTCGCAGGAAACTCACAAACCTGCTACTCACATTGACCTCACCCAGCCTGAGTGGGGCCGGGAAAAGCCAGCGTCACGAGAATGGAATCGTTTTAACAGACCAACAGACCGACGGACCGACAGACAGACACAAAACCAAATTTGTTCAGGAGGTTATGAAACGTCCAGAAATATGAAAAAAATTGAAATCGGAGCAAAAAAATATTTTTTTTTACAAAAACGAACACAATACTTCCGATTTCTAATATTAGAAATTTCTCGGAAGTAAAATAGGTATACCATATGAACTACCATTGTAAAGTTATCAAATAAAGAACACAAAACTATGAAGAGGAAACATATTTATTTGAGTATCTTCTACAAGAAAATCTAGACTGACTCAATCAATTCAAAACTTCCAAAAGGGTATAAATATTCAGGCCAGATATTTGTAGAAATATAGAGTGGTTCACAGCTCCCTACATCCTCCCCTGTCAATCTTGATAACGAGCTGGAGGTCTCAGCTTGTTTCTATCACGAAGATTTCTTTTAAAGTTGTCTTCCTGTACATCAGTTTCCAAGTCTGGCTGAGAAACATTCATTCTGGCATCTAGATATATTTCTTCACTTTCTTCAGGCTGACTGTGATCACTTCTGTCTGGGATTGGATGGATATGCTGTCGGTTTCTTCTAAATGTTCTTCCTGTTTGTTCATGCTCAATTTGAAAGGAGCGTGGAGTGTCTGGATGAATTCCTTTGATGATACCTTTTTCCCATGGTTTCTCTGGATTTATTTTTAAACAGTACATTTTGATTTTCTTCACAATTTGATTGTTGCCTTGTATTTTTATCATAGTACATCTTGTTAGTTTTCTGAACTTGCTTCAAACTTTCTTTAATTTTCACAGGGTCATTTAATTTTGGACACAATTGGTTGGATTGAATTGGAAGTTTTTCTTTAAAATTACGACTCATTAATAATTTAGCGGGTGATAAACCAAGGGATACAATTGGAGAATTTCTATATTGTAATAAAGCTAAATCAAGATTATCTTCATTCTTGTTCAACATTTGTTTGGCTATTCCAACTGCCCGCTCAGCAACTGCATTTCCTCTAGGATATCTAGGACTTGATGTTATCGATTTTTTATTCCACTCGTTGAAGAACTGTTTAAATTCTGAACTTGCAAATGGCATATTGTCAGATACAATTACATCAGGTGCTCCATGATATGAGAAAATAAATACAAATTTCTTGATTAGCTCCCTTGATGTTTTGCTTCTTAACTTCAATACTTCAATCCATTTTGAAAAATAGTCATACACTACCAAGTATTCACTATCTTTGCATTCCATTATATCAGCTGCAATTTTCTCCCAAGGTCTATCTGGTATTTCTTGAGATAACATAGGAAGTTTTGGGTTATCATTTGCATATTTATCACATGTATCACATCTCTGCACAAATTTTTCAATGTCGCTATTTATACGCGGCCAATATACCAGTTCACGTGCTTTCATTTTCATTTTGTTCATACCCAAATGTGTCTCATGTATTGTTTCTATTACATGTTGACGCATTTTTCTTGGTATTACAATTTTGTTACTTTTAAATAAAATTCCATCTATCACTGACAGTTCTTCTCTCACTTTATAGAAATTTTTTATTTCATGACTTTCTTGTTTCATATTGCAGGGCCAGTTAGAGTTCACCACAAAATTAATTATTCTTTTAATCTCAGGATCTTCTTCTGACAATTCTTGGACCATTTTCAATTTTGTATCATTTACTGTGTGATGTAATTTAATATCATGAATACATAAGTCTAATCCGGAATTTTCATCACAAGTACTATTTAAAACATTGCGACTCAAAATATCAGCAACTACCATTTGAGAGCCTGGTAGATACTCAATGCACAGCTCATATCTAAATAATTTCAAGAGCATTCTTTGAAGTCTAGGAGACACTTTCTGAATTTCTTTATGCACTATTGTGATGAGAGGTTTGTGATCTGTTAGTATAGTCACTTTATTTCCATATATGTAATAGTGAAACTTTTTACATGCAAATAAAATTCCAAGCATCTCTTTTTCTACTTGTGCATATTTCTGTTCTGTGGGAGTCAACGAGCGTGATGCATAAGCAACAACTTTGCCCTCTTGCATTAAACAACAACCAAGTGCATAAGAGGAAGCATCAGTTTGAATAATTATTTCTTTCTTGTCATCATAATGAGCCAACACTGGAGAGGTCATCAAACATTTTTTTAGCTGAGAAAAAGCGAATTCATGTTCATTACGCCATGTCCAAACTGTATCTTTCTTTGTGAGCTCTCTAAGTGGAGAAGAAATATTACTCACATTTGGTATAAATTTGGAAAAATATTGCACAATTCCAAGAAATTGCATTATTTCTTTCTTATTTTGTGGTTGTTTTATTTTATCAATTGCTTCTGTTCTCTCTTTATCAATTTGAATACCATCTTTGTTCACGACAAAACCAAGAATCTTTACTTGTTGCTTTTTAAATTGAATTTTTTTCTTGTTCATTGTGACACCAGCAGTTAGTGCTCTATCTAAAACTTGCTTCAAAATTTTATCATGTGAAATTTCATCTTTGGCAGCAATGTACAAATCATCAATATAGATATAAACTCCATTTATGTCACCAAATAATTCTTGATTTTTTCTCTGACAAAGTTCTGACATAGTGGAAATTCCAAACGGACATCTTAAATATTTGTATCTGCCAAACGGTGTTGAGAAACAGCATAAATCTGAAGAATTCTCACTCAAGGGTATCTGATGGAAAGCACTTGTTAAATCTAACACCGAAAATATTTTACAACCACTGAGGTTTGAGAGTATATCATCTTGATTTGGAATATAATAACTATCCTTGACCACATTTAAATTCAAATCACGAGGGTCAAGACAAATTCTCAATTCTTTGTTGGGTTTTTCCCGCACTACAATATTGTGGCACCATTCATTTGGCTCTGTAACTTTTGAAATTATCTTTTCAGTTTCTAGTTTGTCGAGCGCTTCTTTCAATCGCGGCATTATAGATTTAGCCACTCTTCGTGGTGGATAACTCACAGGTACTGCATTTTCTTTCACTTTGATGTCATATGGTTCTCCAGGAAATTTTCCAATTCCTTCAAACACTTTGCCATAATTTTGTATAACTTGATCTATTGATTTAAACATGACGTCCACTGTCATTACTCTTTTAATGAGCCCAAGTTTGAAACACGAATTTAATCCAAGAATTGGTCGAGTCTCTAAATTTACCACCACAAATTTGAAAATGTAGTATTCACTATTTATTTTACCTCTCAAGAAAATAATTCCACATGGATTGATAATTGAATTATTATATGTTATTAATTTCATTGAGGACGGTTTCAGTTCTTTCTGTACATCATTTTCATTTCTTCCTAGCAATTGACACAATATCTTCATAGGCATAGCATTACATTGAGCGCCTGTGTCAAGTTTACATGCAATTTTCTTTCCCTCAAAATCAATTTCTTCAATCCACTCAGTCAACTTAGAAGGCTCAGTTGAATTCACTTTATCCACAACCGATAATGTTTCCATGCAAATTTCCCGTTCTTCAAATTCATGAACTTTTATGTTTCTCGAGTTTCCGTTTTTAAGTTTCATCAAACACTTGCTTTCAAAATGATTACTTTTCTCGCAAAAGTTACAAGTTTTTCCTTTGGCAGGACACATGTTATTTTTATGAAAGGAATAGCCACAAAAATTACACTCAGTGCTCTTCCCTTTTGCACTGTTAGACTGATAAGATTTTTTCACATAGTCAACTTCTGCATTGCTCTCATTTTTAATAATTGAACTGCAAGGTTTCAGTGACATTTTATCGGCATTGTTTCCGTAGCAATAAATCTTTTTGTAATTTCCAATGCACTTGTTAAAGTTAGATTTTGTTGTTTCAAAAACAATTTTCTCAGGTTATCATCCTTTACGCTCATTACTAACTTATCACGAATCATGTTTTCTTGCTCAGCGTATTCACATGTTTCTGACAGTTTTCTCAATTCCAAAACAAAATCTTCTATGTTATGTTCCATTTTCATTTCATGAGTTAAAAACAAATATCTTTCAAAAATAACATTCTTCATGGGTTTGAAGTATGAAGAAATTTCACTCAGTACCTCATCAAAGGTTTTACATTTTTCATCAATCTTGAGTACATCATAGATATACTCAACTTCTTCTCCAGCTATGTTCAATAGTATTGCTATCTTTGATTCTTCATCTCGATCTTTGTTATCAGAAGCCACCAAATATCTTTTAAATTGCTTAATGTAGCACTCCCATCTTTTATGCACATTCTCACCATAGTTCAAAAGTTCAAAACGTTTAGGAATTCGATATTCCATGACTTAACCTGACACCATGTAAAGTTATCAAATAAAGAACACAAAACTATGAAGAGGAAACATATTTATTTGAGTATCTTCTACAAGAAAATCTAGACTGACTCAATCAATTCAAAACTTCCAAAAGGGTATAAATATTCAGGCCAGATATTTGTAGAAATATAGAGTGGTTCACAGCTCCCTACAACCATATAATATAAATTTGAAGAAAATTGGTTGATCAGTTTTAGAGATACAAGTGATTTCGTATAAAATCTCAAAATTTCTAAGTGAAAACAATGTGATTCAATCACGAGGAAGTATATTGTGTCCATAATTGACAGTATATTTCATGCTAAGATTTTATGCCGTTACATTATTATGTAGGTCAGTAAGTAAAGTAAATTATTCCAGCATTGATGGCGCGTTGAATGCACCGGATCTCGTAGGATCACCGAAGCTAAGTAACGTCCAGCGAGGTGAAGACTTCGTGATACTGCGGCATTTCGGCCGAACCCAGGCTAGGTGAGGCTTATGTGGGTAGAAGGTTTGTGAATTTCCTGAATCGAATGCAGGGTATAACATACCCGTCGTGATATGACCCTGCAGTTGAAAGCGACGTTAAACCCTAACTAAAAAACTTTATTGTTGTCCTGTGGCTTTCTGGGTTTATTTTTCTTATTGATGAGGCTTGTACCTACCTGTGTCCGGTGAGTCGGTAACCCGGGTTCGCATCCCGTCAGGGTAGAATATTTTCTACTCTGTACTTGAATATTCGGGGTCCTCTTATACCTCGTGAAGAAAGCAGCGACCTGTGGTGGCATTCCGAGAAGATTTCTTTATAATAATAATAATAACACTCTTTAGTGGAAAGTGCATTTTTCTACCACCTAACCCTCAGAGTCTTATGTGTGGTCACAAACTAAGGGCGAAATAAATTACCTCTGTGGTGCTAAGTCACGGATTGCGTACTGTGTGTAAGATAGGGAAAATTGACCCTAAGCAATGACTTAAGTTGGGCGATTACGAACTCCACCTAATTGACCTTTGCATACTCGAACTCCACCTAAATGAACATTTTCGCATGTCGCACTCCACCGATTTCAAAAAAGGTTGCAATACGAACTCCACCGATTTGTATTTTTCTACACCCCGTATAAGGTTTTTTTTACTTTAGTTCATTCATTCTCATGCATAGATTGGAGCTTATATACTTTAATAAATACTAAGAAGGCCATGCCTCAAGAATATAGTAGGGTTAGGTAAAATACATAGAAGGCCATGCCTCAAGAACATAGTAGGGTTAGGGATCATACATAGAAGGCCATGCCTCAAGAATATAGTAGGGTTAGGTAAAATACATAGAAGGCCATGCCTCAAGAACATAGTAGGGTTAGGGATAATACATAGAAGGCCATGCCTCAAGAATATAGTAGGGTTAGGTAAAATACATAGAAGGCCATGCCTCAAGAATATAGTAGGGTTAGGTAAAATACATAGAAGGCCATGCCTCAAGAATATAGTAGGGTTAGGTAAAATACATAGAAGGCCATGCCTCAAGAATATAGTATAGTGCTGACATTGCTGTTAGAATTAAATAAAATATATACTGTGTGTCTCCGAATCATAAAATCCATGTTTTCTTCTTTTTACCTAATTCAAAATCGGTGGAGTAGGTATAATAAAAAAAGGGGAAGTTCGTATGAGACACTTTGAGGGAGTCCCTTTTTCGGTGGAGTTTTCGGTGGAGTTCGATGCTGCCCACTTAAGTTATCCGCTAAGCAATTACGTTGTATATGTTGTCTATTAATTTCGCTTTTAAATTAATTAGGAAAATTTCATGCACTGGGTGGGATTCGAACCAACGGATCCCTACGTACGCTAACTGGATTACCAGACTAGCGCGTTAACTATTATAGGACTTTTTCCGTATCTTTAATATCCCAATATCTTATTTTTGCCAACAATTCCGCCACTGGTCGCTGCTAACATTAACATTAAAGCAGCTACTCATTATTCCTCACGAGGTATGAGTGGACCCCGATTAACACAAATGATTAACACAAATGGTAGCTCTTTTTTTCAAGATTTTTTAAACCGAGTTTGAGTAATTTGTGACGTCACGTCGTGATTGTTACAAAGATGATAACTTTTAAGAAACAGATTTTAAGTTTTATGACCAATCACGAGTGTTGTTTAAGATTGCCGTATAATAACGGATGTGCATATAATGAAGAGATTGGAAGGGATAACAAGATTCGTTACGGAGTGTTAGGTAATGTTTATTTATAATTATGAACGGATCACTTCTTGATATTAAATAATGAACGCATTATCTGCTGTGCCATCACAATGCTTAACCGCATACATGGGTGATCGTTACCTTACGGATTGGATGGTTCGAATCCCACTCAATGCATGAATTTATCCTTGTGAAGCACCAAAACTATTGTTGGAATAAGTGAACTCTTGAATATTAGTCTTAATTATTATTATTAAGTGTTCAGATTAGTCTAACGATACTGTGTAAATTATCTATGGGTCTAATAATTATTTATTTATTTAGAAACACTTTATTAGTAGAACATACAGACAAATTCAGACAAATAATGGGAAAAAAGTAAATATAAAAATGACAATAATAATAATAATATAACACAAGAAAAAAATAAATAAAATATATACATATGTCCTAACTAAAGGGTGGGGTTATTGCCTATGGCAATCTCTTCCACCCAACCAATAATTATCAGTAGCTTGATCGATGAGGCGGCGAACTTGTAACCTGGAGGTCGGTGGTTCAAGTCCCGGTTTCAGTGTAGATTTAGTAAAGCGAGTTTCAGTAGTTGTGATATCACGAAAGACGATTAAAACAAATATAATAACTTTTTAATTATTATGATTGTACGAAAAATGCTCCCTAAAAATTGTTTGGTATAAAACGAGGAAACAAGAATATTCACTTATTGCACAATATACAGTTTGCTTGTATTATGATTGACGTGCCCTCGAGTCAAAAAATTAAAAATAATATTTAGATGCACCGAGATCCTCCGTGCCCTCTTTTGTAATCACACATTGTAGTATTTGTAATTTTAAGACAAGCATAAGGAGACATTGTAACATTGTATGGAGAGGACATGGGTATAAACCCTGTCTCATTGAGGGAAAACTTTTTTTTATAAAACTGTTATTATTATTAATATCATGAAACTCTTTATTAGAAGAACATAGGTATATACAAACAAAATAATAATGGTAAAAATTAAAATACAAAAATGACAAAATTAATATAAACAGGAAAAAAATAAACAAAATTTATACATAGGTATGTCCTAACTAAAGGACGGGGTTATTGCCTATGGCACTCTCTTCTATAAGAAAAGCTGTTGAACTTTTCCTGAGAATTTAATCAAAATTCCCAAGCAATCGAATTTTCTATGTAGAATCAATCTGACCATTTTTTTTTTTTTTAAGTGGGGTTTAACGTCGCTTTCAACTGCCATGGTCATATCACGACGGGGGTTTTACCCTCCATTCGCAGGAAACTCACAAACCTGCTACTCACATTGACCTCACCCAGCCTGAGTGGGGCCGGGAAAAGCCAGCGTCACGAGAATTAGAATTTGAATGGTCACCCATCCAAGTCTTAACCTCGCTGGATGTCGCTTAATTCGGTGTTCTGAAGGGAACCGGTGTATTCAACATGCCATCGACGCTGGCTAAGACCATTTTGATGTCTACAACGATTTTATTTGTTTTGTTTTTGAAATTATGATGGACAACTGACAGGCGTGGCCGGTGGGAAAATAGTTTGGGGGTGATGCCACACAAACCAGACTGAAATGAGATTTATAGAGTAGCTCTTTCAGTATCTAAAATTTTTGAATTTGTTTACCATGGCAATCATAATAATTATGCATTAATTGATCGAGAAATGTTTGGTAATTTTCATTGTGTACGAGCTAGGAGAAAATCCTCTCTTTTTTTTTCGTCTAGGCTGGTTGAGGTTTTTGTTAGTGTGAGATTTTACAATAAGTACAATACAATACTCTGTTTATCCTGCAAGAATGAGACTAAAGAGCTCCTTTACTCTCACAGTTTGTACATTTCATACGAGCTCTATTATTTCCCCAGGTTAATAATAATATCGCCTTATTTATACTGCCCGATTTGGACTATTAAGCCCCATTGTTCCAGCAGTGAGCCCAAGACATATTATTATGTGGTAAAAATCCCAAATGGGAGGATAACTTGTCATGTCCCGGCTGGGTTTCGAACCCGCGATCTCTGGAATCTCTGTTTTCACAGAGTGCCGCCTTTACCACTGACCTACCGGGACAGTCTTACCCGAAAATGTAAGGGCCAGCGCCTAAATTTGCTCAAATTCTACATCTGAATGTGCTAACAAAACAACTATACATCATAATAATATAGAAAAGCCTAGCAGAGACGTGACTAAATAAAAAACAAACCATCCAACTTTTCTCTCGCCATTGAGAAACAAGATCCTAACTACAGGGTCATTCAATTGACTTTCAAACAACAACAAAAATCGGAGCAAAAAAATATTTTTTTTTTTACAAAAACGAGCACAATACTTTCCAATTTCTAATAATAGAAATTTATCGGAAGTAATTGCTAGGGCTAGGAAAAGTACTTGTCAGGTAATGGCTATAATATGGTTTGGTATCAAAAAAAAGAAAAAGTTCCTGTTTAAATATTTCAATTTCTTACCGCCAGCGTCGATGGCGCGTTGAATGTACCGGTTCTCGTAGGATCACCAAAGGTACGTAACGTCCAGCGATGTGAAGACTTCGTGATGGTGACAGCTGACATTCCGGCCCAACCCAGGCTGGGTAAGTTTATTGTGGGTAGCAGGTTTGTGAGTTTCCTGCGAATGGCGGGTAACACTCCCGTCGTGATATTATGACCATGCAGTTTAAACCCAAATTAAAAAAATGGCACTAACGTAGCTTTGAACAACATGGTCGTATCACGAGGGAGGTTTTTTTTTAACCTCTATATGCTGGAAACTCACAAACCAGCTACTCAAATTAACCTCACCCAACCTGAGTGGGGCCAGTATCACGAGGGTTCGAATTTGAATGGTAACCCACATCCAAGTCCTCAACTCGCTGAACGTTGCTTAGCTTAAGTGACAGAAACTCGCTGAACATTTAACAGTCAAACTTGGATACAAGAGAACTGGATATAAGAGAAACCTGAATACAAGAGAACAATTTCCAGGTTAAATTTACGACTCTCTCTATATTTATGTTTTTTTTTTACATGTTTTTTTTTCATGATATGTTGTTACATAAAACATGTACAACATCCGGTTCTCTTATATCCTATAGGTTCTTATTACTTCATATAAATTCCTAATACATATTAGAAATCGGAAATATTGTGTTCGTTTTTGTAAAAAAAAAAATTGCTCCGATTTCTATTTTTTCATATATATCTGGACGTTTCATAACCTCCGGGGTTTTTTTTCCTTCCAGCTGTCGAATGACCCTGTACCTGGACCATCAGAGAGAAAGCCTCTTGAACACACTCGGACGGAAAGCCGAAGCTTGTTAGAGTTGTTAACACAAAACTGCAATCCAATTATATTTCCATAACAAGAGAGCGTGTATAGTTTCTCCTCTTCGTGTGAAAACACAAAGTGAACGAAAAAACGTCTGGAAAATTGAAACTCCCTCTGAAGTATTTGAAGTTCTTGCTGATAATGAGGCGCAGACCAGCCTCCGTGACGTAATGGTTGTGACTACTGCTCGTAGTCCAGAGTTCGAATCCCGGTTGGGGCAGACTTTTCGACAAAAGTTCTGTTCCATCCAAACACGTGAGGCTGGTTGGTATACACGGCCCTACCCAGGCTGGGTGAGCTTAATGTGGGTAGCTGGTACTATTCCCAGAGAATGGAGGCCGAAAAACTATATGAAAGGCGGAAATTTATCGGTACCGGAAAAATAAGACACTGAGGGCCGAATTATAAAACAGGATAAGATTTCATCTAAGTGGACACTATCCCTTAACTCGGACTGTAGAGGGCTGTGATTGGTTGAAAAACTTGAAGGCATGTCAGGCTTAGGTTAACTTTAATCCTGTTTCATAAAGGCCTTTAGACCAGGCCCGTTTTACCGAATAGGAACAGCAGGCTGGGTTTTAAAAAGGGGCGCTAGTCTTCTTCATTGTGCCTAGGACGCTGCCAAGGTGTAAAACGGGCCTGTTTTAGATACAAATACCTGAAAACTACAAACAATGAAAACACTGACAATTATGGACACAATACTTAAAAGGCTTAAAAAGTATATTTATCACAGACAATATTTTATAGTAGGTACCTGACACATATTTGAACAATGTAAATTAATAATAATAATATTAAATCCAATGAGGGCAAAGCATAAACAGTTACTAAGCCCAGAACATTGAAGAAAAAAAGTTTCACTTAAACCAAAAAGGAGAGAAAAAACAAGGTCGCCCTTTTCATTTTTCTTGGCTCGTATTATTATTATTCAACACTTTATTAGATATAAATGGACATATTATTATGTACAATACAAATAATTATTTTAACAATGAAAAAATGGAAACAATATATACAATAAAAATGAAAAAGAATAGAAAAATATCATATGTCCTAACTAAAGGGCATATCGTAGTATTTCAAAATTCTTTTTTTCACAATTAACTGCAGTAGAATAGTAGGTAGGTATTTGAAAATGAATTATACTACCTACAATAGAATATCGCTAACTCCAAAATCGTGTTAGGTAACTCGAAAGAATTCTCTGGCCTACTTCGAAATAAATGCGTGTAAAAATAAGTCAAAACAGTGTATTGGAACTGTATAGTAGGGTTAGGAAAAATGCATGTAAGGTAATGCCTTGGGTTAGGAAAAATACATGTAGGACAATGGCTTGGGTGTATAGTAGGGTTAGGAAAAATGCATGTAAGGCAATACCTATAGTAGGGTTCCATATCAAGAATGTTTTTCTCCCTTTTAAATGCACCCGTTCTCGTAGGATCACCGAAGTTAAGCAACGTCCAGCGAAGTCAAGACTTCGTGATGCTGGTATTCCGGCCCGACCCAGGCTGGGTGAGGTTAACGTGGGTAGCAGGTTTGTGAGTTTCCAACGAATGGAGGGTAACACCACCTTCGTCTGGAGATGATCTAGCTGTTGTATGGGACTTCTTCATTTTTATCATTTCAAATTTGGTGCGCTAATGTCCACTCATTTCGTTGGCTATTTAGCACTGAAGTGTTAGAAATGTGATCAACAAAAAGCAAGGGTCAATGTATACAACATTCGTCGTAATTGGGCAGTTTAGTAAGTAAGGTTAAGCACACAATTAGCTCAGTGGTAAGTGGTAAAGTCCCGGGTTCGATCCCCCGAGCCAACAAAAAATTTCCAATCAAAATTTGGTCCCAGTTGTTTGTAAGGGTTAACCCAGCACTAACTTGTACGCTCGTGTTGACCCAGCACCTAACTGGGGAGTATTGTGTCACTTCTCGCCTATCAGAGGGGAGGCATACTACGGGATGGGCAGGCTACAACACAGACCACAAGCGTCTACAGTAGCTGCTGTTTCATGGCTACGAAATAATAAAACATTTTTTTAAAAGTTATCATATTTGTGTTAATCACTTTCGTGGTATCACAACTACTCAAACTAGCTTTACTAAATCTATGCTGAAACCGGGACTTGAACCACCGACCTTCAGGTTACAAGTCCGTCGTCTTGTCGAACAAGCTACTGAGGTCGGGGAGATAAAAAAGGATGTGAAACACTAGGTAATCTTTTTTTCTCTCAAGTGTTGCCAAGTGCTCTACTGGTTCCTCAAGTGTTGCCAAGTGCTCTACTGGTTCCTCAAGTGTTGCCAAGTGCTCTACTGGTTCCTCAAGTGTTGCCAAGTGCTCTACTGGTTCCTCAAGTGTTGCCAAGTGCTCTACTGGTTCCTCAAGTGTTGCCAAGTGCTCTACTGGTTCGGGCACGTGTTGCGCGTGTGGCCCGGCTCGTGACAGATTCCGCACGTTCTCCCCCCGCTCCCCCCCCTTCCTCTCCCTCCACCCCCCCTGCCTCTCCCCCCCCGGCCTCCCCTCTGAGGAAACTGGAACGAGCCACCCCCTCGCCCTCTTCCCCCTCCTCCGCCTCCCTGAAATCCAGAGGAACCCCCTCCAGCCCCTGAAAGAAAAACAGAAGAGATGTTTTACTTGAGTGTTAAAATATCATCGTATTATTATAGGAAGAGAAAGCCGTTGGGCTTAGCACCGCCCTTGATTAAGTTTTGTTTTATTAATTTCAATATCCATTCATGTATATATTAGCTGGTGCGATTCCCAGCTAATGGAGGGTAAAACCCCCGTCCTGACTCTCTATTTCAATCAGGACGTTAACAGGGTGTCTACTAAATGGTCAAAGTAAAATTCCCTGACTTTTCCAGGTTTTCCAGACCATTTTTCCAGTTTTTCCAGTCTACATTTTTAAGGAGACATTATATGTATATTATAAGACCTCAATCAGCCTTCTATTTTTTTTTACCTCCGAGAAATTTCTAATATTAGAAATCGGAAGTATTGTGTTCGTTTTTGTAAAGAAAAATATTTTTTTGCTCTGATTTCAAATTTTTCATATTTCTGGACGATTCATAACCTCCTGAGCAACTTTGGTTTTGTGTCCGTCTGTCGGTCTGTTCAAAATATTCCTTGTAACGCGCAAATCTCAGAAACTACTCAACGGATTTTGATGAAATTTTTCACACATATAGGAGAGGTTCTGTAGATGGTCCCATTTTAAATTAATCAAATTCGTACAAGCGGTTCTGGGTGACAGAGACCATGCGCCTGACAACTAACTTTTTACTTAAACGCTTATATCTCGTGAACGGTACACCCGATTTTGATGAAATTTTGTATGTATATGCATATTATTGTTTTATATAGGCTATTTATAATTATTTTTGTAATTAATTATAATTTAACTGATATTTAAGACAATCCGAAATTTTGGACAAAAAAGTCAAAAAACAAGGTCCACCACTTGCCGATACAGAATTTTTTGTAGAATGTAGGAAAAATAGTAGGTATTCTATTATAACAAAGCAGTTTTGGAGATACAAGTGATTTAGTATAAAATGTCAAAATTGGCACGTGCATACAATGTGAAACAATCACGAGGAAGTATTATGTCCATAATTGGCAGTGTGTTTATTTTGCAAGCCCACCGCCACCCAACCAAACATTTTTTCTAAATCAATTAAATGAGTTTTCTGGTAGGTTCTACGAAATCACCAATCCTTTTCTCGTAAATTTGATAAAAGTTCGCTAACGGTAGCTCTTACCAAGAATGTGTTAGGAATGTTAAAAAAAGAAATACAAAAATTATATTCTTATATTTTTTGAAATTTCGCCGAATACAATACTTTCCTCGTTATAGGATAAGGAAAGCACTTTAACCGAAGGTAAGCTACCGACATCGCACATAGACGGTACTTGGACGGGTGACCGCTCCTCCACAATTAAAATATGATTTTGTTCAATTGGGTATAGGTAGTTACGCGTCTTGAATAGTTCAGTATTTTTATTTATTATAGTTCAGTATTTTTATTTATTATTTGATATAGTTCATTGTAGACTTGATTGTTTTGCAAATTAGAAGGAAAAGGATTTTTGTTAATAGGGAAGGGGGTATGTTATTGGCTGACTGCAACACTTTGTGCAATGTGGTGGGTGATGGGTTTTGTTTGATTAGGTTAAATTTTTACTACAATATACAGGTATAAAATTACATGAAATATTTTCCTCACAATAGGATAAGGAAATTAAAAAGTAGATCCTTCTTTAGAAAGGGAAAACCCTGAAAAAAACCTGCTAAAATTTTGATAATCTTATCAAAAAGTGGTTATGAGTGTTTTGTGTTTCTTACCAAAGAAGCATTATCACACAGCCTGGATTACAGTGGCGCCGCAGGCGAATTTTTTTAAATAATCATTTTCATGACAAAATTGGCCCTTGAAAAAAATTCCCTGACTTTTGGTGTTTTTTCACAAAATTCCCTGACTTATGGTGTTTTTTCACAAAATTCCCTGACTTTTTTGGTCTCGAAAAATTCCCTGACAATTCCAGGTTTTCCAGGTTTTCCCTGACCAGTAGACACCCTGGTTAATACCTAATAGAATCAACTGGTCACAATAGATCTCATTAGGTCGCAGTGTTAATTGTTACGGTTTCACTGAAAACCCTACAACCAGATCAGATAATAAAAATGACACACCTGCGCTGGTCCCGCCAGGCCCCACATCATCCCACAGGAAGAACCCACACCTCCCGGGCGCGTCCCGCTGCTTCGCACACACGTGGAACCTGCGCCCCTTGTTAGCGTTGTCCTTGTTCACCGTGAGCTGCACCGCTCGCTCATTGCACAGGCACATGATCTCGTCGGGCCTGCCCGGGGATTGCCTGGCCGGGGGTTGCCTGGTCGTGGGACTGAGCGGCTGGGAAACGCGGCAGGATTGGCTGAGGCTGAGCTGCCTCCTGGGTTGTTGGAGTGATCTGGAACCAGACAAGAAACAATGAGTCATGAGATTTTTTTTATGTATAAAATTTATTTTCCTATAGAACAACAATTTTATTTTTCCTATAGAAAAACCCACTTTTTATGTCATTTTT
Source organism: Bactericera cockerelli (assembly GCA_024516035.1). NCBI lineage: Eukaryota > Metazoa > Arthropoda > Insecta > Hemiptera > Triozidae > Bactericera > Bactericera cockerelli. The sequence goes on along the minus strand of CM044955.1, from coordinate 65,205,227 downwards.
ACCGGTAGCTCAGTGGTAAAGGCGGCACTCTGTGAATCCAAAGATTCCAGAGGTCGTGGGTTTTTTTGGGATTTTTACCACATAATAGTATGTCTTGGGATTACTGCTGGAATAATGGGACTTTAATGGTCTTAATCGGGCAGTATAAATAAGGCGAAATTATTATTATTAATATTATTTGTAATTTTCCTTTGAAATTCTTTTTATGTCATACTGTAAAATTGGGTATCTCCCGTTAACTTATTAAATAATAAAATAAAATTAATAAGACCAACATATTAAAAGTATTATAACATTAAAAATAACATATTTTGTTTTAAAATTCATAGTAGGACACCCCGGCTCCATCTTCCATGTTGAAACTTCTAGCTTTGTATCTGCTTCCTCAAAATCTAAGTGAAACATCTCTATAATATGTATATTTTATTATTGTTACAATAAATATAACTCTGTAGTGGTATATTCTAAGGGGCTGAAATTTGGTATGTAAGTGTCTTTTAGCCTGAGAGGGTTAAGAAGGAAGGATTTTGCAATATTCCAAGTATTCCAAATGAAGCGCCAGGCGGGGTGAAAAGCTCATTAATTACCTTTTTTTCATCACTGTTCCAATAAATTTTCGGTGCCTGAAATTTTGAGTGTAGGCTCGCTTGGTGTTCTACATGTGCAATAAGAAAGGGTATTTAATATTGTAACCAGGCGCCAGCCACGGGGTAAAAACGCCACGTCAACAAACTTTTCGGTAGACCGTAGTGACGCACGGTTTAAACAGCTAGTCCATTATTAATATGCATTTGGATTAGTACTGTGCACTGGTAGTCAAATGGTTAACGCGCTAGTCTGGTAATCCAGGTAGCGTAGGGATACGTTGGTTCGAATCCCAATCAGTGCATGAATTTTTCGTCATTAATTTGAGTTTGTGACCATGTAATAATAAGATTCTGAGGGTTAGGTTACCAAGTATTGATAATTAAGTCTATGTGGTTATGGTGCTAGACTTGGAATGTAAAAGATCTAACGCATAGATCTGTGATCTGTAGATTGGATTCCACCTAATACTTGGTTTTTCCTCATTAATTTGAGTTTGTGACCTCATAAAAATAAGACTCTGGGGGTTAGGTGGTAGAAAATGCTTGGAGCATTAACCTCGCCTGGTGGTTACTTCCACTAAAGAGTGTTATTATTATTACTATGAAAAGCATCACGAGCTACCTCCTATTGAACTCACAGTTATTAGAATTTCTACTCGTGGTACTGTCAGTCGTGGAGCTACTGCTACTCAGACCACTGAGGAATCCACTGCTATTGTCGGGTCTCGAACCCAGACCTCTGGCTGAGGAGACTCCACCGCCGCTGCTGTTTGTAGCATTGGAGCCTTGGCCACTGGATAGGGAGGAGCCTGGGCGACCACTGCTTGAACTAGACTGGACACTGGAACCCGGGAGACGAGAAGAAAATGTTTATAAATATAATTAAAAATCTTAAATAATACAAAATACTAAAAAAAAAAAAAAATCTATATCTATAAAACTCAAATCAGGGCTGTCCTCTTTGGGGTTGTGTGTTTACAATACCACAGCCCACACGGTAACAGATCTTGAAATTTTCATGAGAATTCGCCCTCCATAAACCACCATCAAACTACCTAGAAAATTATCAAATTTAAAATATCTATTACTATTTTGAAGATATCGGGATTTTCTGGTTTCATAATAACTTCAGTCTCTTCAATTAATTTATTTATTTGACTCTTCATGCAAGTAATAGGACGAGAGCCACGGGAAATTTCATAACGGCAACCAAGTGCGGGGGATTTTACTAGTCTTAAATAATACAATAAAAATTCTAAATAATATCATACGAGTATAACTAATAAAAATCCTAAAATTAATGATCAGAGCGCACTTCAGACTTTCAGAGTTCACATAAGGAAGGAATACGTTACATACATAAAGAATAGGAACACATAAGAGTTTCAATGGAAAGAGTATTCATTTGATTTTGTCGATTGAGTTAAACCATACTTTTTGTAAATTTTAAATTAACTGACTAGAACTACCCACTTTACACAATTACCCTATCTTATTATAATATATACAGGGTGGAGCGCGGGAGACGGATGGATTCATCGTGAACGATGGTAGCCAGACAGTGGAGGAATGACTCATCACTTCTACCACTGTCTTTACAAGGAGGCTAATAGTTGACAAGGGCCCCCAGAACCAAGCCAATGCTGGTCTACTCCCTGTTTATAGTCCCCCAGCCAGATGGATTATAAAATGAAAAAACAAAACTAATTAATGAAAATTTCTCAAACTTTTCATTTTTTTCTCACATGTAAGCATCGAAAATTTAGATTTATTTGATTTTGAACAGCTTATCTGGCAAATGGGCAATCGTTCGCAATAAGAACTTACTTAGACCCATAGCCACTGGACCCTAGACCACTGGACCCTAGACCACTGGACCCTAGACCACTGGACCCCAGACCACTGGACCCTGCTCTGCCAGTGGTGGGCGGGGCCGCAGGGGCGGGATGGGCAGCTGCACCCCGGGTGGGGAGGCGAATGTCCAGGTAGTCTATAGTGTCCCTGTTGCAGCCGTTGATGCACCCGGTGTATTCATTAGGGAAGTAAGGCAGGGCGGAGCCGGGTCTCATGTTCAGCTTGACGAGGCGGACGTCAGGACCACACTGAAAGGGACCAACATAAAACACATTAAAAGAAGTTCCAACATATCAGGACACACTGAAAGGGACCAACATAAAAGACATTAAAATCAGTTCCAACATATCAGGACCACACTGAAAGGGACCAACATAAAAGACATTAAAATAAGTTCCAACATATCAGGACCACACTGAAAGGGACCAACATAAAAGACATTAAAAGAAGTTCCAACATATCAGGACCACACTGAAGGGACCAACATAAAAGACATTAAAAGAAGTTCCAACATATCAGGACCACACTGAAAGGGACCAACATAAAAGACATTAAAAGAAGTTCCAACATATCAGGACCACACTGAAAGGGACCAACATAAAAGACATTAAAAGAAGTTCCAACATATCAGGACCACACTGAAAGGGACCAACATAAAAGACATTAAAAGAAGTTCCAACATATCAGGACCACACTGAAAGGGACCAACATAAAAGACATTAAAAGAAGTTCCAACATATCAGGACCACACTGAAAGGGACCAACATAAAAGACATTAAAAGAAGTTCCAACATATCAGGACCACACTGAAAGGGACCAACATAAAAGACATTAAAAGAAGTTCCAACATATCAGGACCACACTGAAAGGGACCAGCATAAAAGACATTAAAAGAAGGTCCAACATATCAGGACCACACTGAAGGGACCAACATAAAAGACATTAAAAGAAGGACCAACATATCAGGACCACACTGAAAGGGACCAACATAGAAGACATTAAAAGAAGGTCCAACATATCAGGACCACACTGAAGGGACCAACATAAAAGACATTAAAAGAAGGTCCAACATATCAGGACCACACTGAAAGGGACCAACATAGAAGACATTAAAAGAAGGTCCAACATATCAGGACCACACTGAAAGGGACCAACATAGAAGACATTAAAAGAAGGTCCAACATATCAGGACCACACTGAAAGGGACCAACATAGAAGACATTAAAAGAAGGTCCAACATATCAGGACCACACTGAAAGGGACCAACATAGAAGACATTAAAAGAAGGTCCAACATATCAGGACCACAGTAAAGGGTGAAACATAAAAGACATTAAAAGAAGGTCCAACATATCAGGACCACACTGAAAGGGACCAACATAGAAGACATTAAAAGAAGGTCCAACATATCAGGACCACACTGAAAGGGACCAACATAGAAGACATTAAAAGAAGGTCCAACATATCAGGACCACAGTAAAGGGTGAAACATAAAAGACATTAAAAGAAGGTCCAACATATCAGGACCACACTGAAAGGGACCAACATAGAAGACATTAAAAGAAGGTCCAACATATCAGGACCACAGTAAAGGGTGAAACATAAAAGACATTAAAAGAAGGTCCAACATATCAGGACCACACTGAAAGGGACCAACATAGAAGACATTAAAAGAAGGTCCAACATATCAGGACCACAGTAAAGGGTGAAACATAGAAGACATTAAAAGAAGGTCCAACATATCAGGACCACAGTAAAGGGTGAAACATAAAAGACATTAAAAGAAGGTCCAACATATCAGGTCCACACTGAAGGGTCCAGCATAAAAAGAAGTTCCAACATATCAGGATCACACTGAAGGGTGGAACATAAAAGACATTAAATTAAAATAGGTACTTTCTGTATTTATATTGTTTGTATTATACACCACATACGAGAATTCAAAATAAAAAGTCAACTTGATAGCAAGAATATTAATAAAAGATTGCCATAGGCAATATCTCCATTAGGCTGGGCCGAAAAAAGCGAATTTTTGAATCGAGAATTTTAATAGCAAAAAAAAGTTGAAGCATGGTCAGGCGTTTCCAAAAATATAACTTTTGTCGAAATCGGATGTTATCTTCCACTGCCGCAAAGCGGTTGAAGTTTGGCGGAAAAGTCGAAAAATGGCATTTTGGACTCCACTTTAAGAAAATTATAAAAATAGCAGATGAACATCTAGCAAGTTCAAATTTGTTTCAAATTATTCAATATGTGTTCTAATTTTATTTTTAGACTAAAAATAATGAGCTTTTTGAACTCTGTTCTGTATACAGGGTGATCCAAAATAATGAAATTCCACATTTTCATGTGATTTATATGGGGTATATTATGTTTATATTTATTGACTTATTTGAATTAATCCTTCGATATTGGCAAACAAAATCATCAAATATTAAATATGTGATAGTGCTGGACAGTTTGGATGATATTTGCACACTTCAGACATACAGGGTGGCCAAAATTTTCATAAATTATGATGACTTTTTTATGTACTTAGTTTATGGCTTTTTTTACATTACAACCATGTAAATATTATGCTAAGCCGTTTTTAGGGACATAAAATATAAATAAGGATTATAGAAAGGATTATAAGACAGTCTCTTATCCAAGATATTCCGTATGGAGCCCAGGTGATTGATGGAAAGTCTTGGGTGGAAGGAAATTTTCACCCAACACAGTGCACCTTGGGAATTATGTTATAGAGGGAACGTATTCCCTTATCGTTGTTGCAATTTTACCTTATAGTTTGACCATTCTATTTCCTGCATTATTGTTATCAAAATAACTGTATAAGTTCCTATAGCTACCATGTGTATTAGGTGGCTACACCACGCGACGAAGCTCTCCCGAACCCTCCCAACAACGAATTTTTTTATATGGCGTCTTTTGATATCTTTCCGACCTAGAGGTTTAATGTTTTAAGAGTAATGGCAAATGGATTTCTGAAGTTATACATATACATTACACCTATTTCCATTGGGAAAACAACTAATGATTCAGCAAAAATAACCAAATGGGTTCATAAAATATGTCATATGTATATTAGGCCGGAGTGAAACAGGGGGGTAAAAAAATAATTTTGGAATTTGAAAACGCCTAATATGTCAAAAGTTGTGATTTTGTGAGTAGATTAATCCCTGAAAGTTTAAAAAATTAAAAAAATGATCTTGAGTCTCCACATTGAGCTTAAAGTTTTTGCTATTTTTGAGTATGCAATTTGAAGGGGCATCATCGGTTTTTGTACTTGAACCACGTCTAACATGAAAAGTGTTCATTAAACAAAAAAAGATAATGAATAAAATTATGTTGTAAACAATTTTTTCTATATTTTAATTCCTTGAAACTTCTCTCTATGATGTACTATTTATGAGCTAGAACATAAACAATTGCAACTCCCGCAGAAAACTTCGGAAAATGATAATCATATGGCAAGTTATTAGTCCATATCATAGGTGCTGGTACCACTCAGGCCTACTTTTTTCAGGATAAAACATTTACGTTGTCAATTATATTTAGTTGGTTATTTAAGACATCTTCCTACATTATACGAGTACAAGTAATATGTATATAAAATCTATGTAGGTGCGCGAAAATGAATTTAATGCTTAGGTACTGACATTTTCTCGCGTGTTCTTGTCCGGTCCTGTCTCCAATTTCTAGATTTGTAATTAAAGCAGTACAAAACTGAGCAATTTAGTTTTCAGTTCTTTTTTTCTATGTGAAAATGACTGTTCAAATTTCGTTAGAAATTAACTACGGATATTACGGATCAAATTTATCTAGGTTGACTTGGTTGTTAAAATAAAATAACTACCAATTTTTTTCATGAAGTGTAATACACATATCATATCACTATTACCTAAGAATAATAATCGTTTTGATTAATAGCTAATATTACATGTATCAAACCTTTGAATTATAACTTTAAATTGCTTTTTTTTTTTAATTTACAGCCGTCCTACTGAAAGTTTTTAAGATTTGCCCCTCTTTTCCTACAGAGCATTATTAAGGCACTTCATGTAAGAGATAGAACTTTTTATGTTTAAGTTATCATGTGTGTTAAAGTAAAGTTGGGTACTGAGATTATAATTTATGTATTAGCATCAACAAATCCCAGCGAAGATCTCCAACTTCTTGCTGATTACATAATAAAAGTCATTGCCCCGACGAGGTTTGAAATTAAAAAAATAGCTCAACCAACCCATTGGCCTATGCATTTATTTAAAATGATTAAGAAATGTTCTTTCTTGCCTATACAATACATAAAACTTGTGAGAAACGCGTATTTCGCTCACTCTGAAAATACTCTTCTCGCAAACCAACCTCAGTAGCTTGATAGATAAGACTGCGTAACCTGTAGGTCGGTGGTTCATGTCCCGCTTTCAGCGTATTAGAATTAATAAAGCGAGTTTGAGTAGTTGTGATATCACGAAATTGATTAACACATATAGGTATATGATAACTTTTCAACTTATTCTTCTTGCAATGCTAAGGTGCACTGGTTGTCAAGTGGTTAACGCGCTAGTCTGGTAATCCAGGTAGCGTAGGGATCCGTTGGTTCAAATCCCACCCAGTGCATGAACTTTTCCTCATTAATTTGAGTTTGTGACCACATATTAATAAGACTCTGAGGGTTAGGTGGTAGAAAATGCTTTGAGCACTAAACTCGCCCGGTGGTTACCTTCACTAAAGAGTGTTATTAGTATTAAGGATTAGCGCTCTAATGTGCGAGAACTAGCATTGGGGATAATTTAAAAAAAAACCGCAAGCTTCATAAGATAATGTGAACGATGGAAGCCAGACAATGGAGGAATGACTCTGCACTTCTACCACTGTCTTTACAAGGAGGCTAATAATTGACAAGGACACCCCGAACCAAGCCAATGCTGGTCTACTCCCTGTTTATAGTCAGCCAGCCAGACTGCTGGTCTCCTCTATGTTTACAGTCTCCCAGCCCCAATTGTCTCCTCTTAACTTTGAAGCAGATGACTACTTCAATCTCATCAGTTGGGAAAATCCACTCGATCCAGCTACCACCTTGAACCTGACTGATGAGGAAATTATGTGCCTCATCCGATCCCAAACAGAGTTCGACGCTCTCAAATTCCCATGCCACACTGAAGCTGTGGAAAGGCATATCAGGCTGGTAACTGAGGCATCACAATCTGTTTGTGGCAAAGTTGCCCGAGACGGATTTATACGTGCTCGACAAAAGAGCCGTAAAAATATTCCTGTGTATAGCACAAGAAAGATTTTTTCGGTATAATACATAAAATGAATGATAATATCATATGAAAATATAAAACCTCTGATCCCTTATAAACTCTTCATTGTTTGTTCTTTCTGGTAATGTCTCTAATTACATATTATACTAGTTATCATATAAGATAATAATAATTTTATGATTTTTTAGAAGCGCAGTGCCCCAAAAATTATAATTTTCATAGGTTTTCAACAAGAGTCATAAGTATTAGTGTTCTATCTCTTTAACTGTACATCATAGAGAAACGTTTTATGATACTAAATGATACAGAAAATTGTTCTCAATACAATTTAGTACAATACTTTTTTTGTAAAATGAAAACTTTTCATGTCAGAGGTCAATAAAGGGTAAAAACCTATGTTGCCCCTTCAAATTGCATACACAAAAATAGCAAAAACTTTAAGCTCAATGTGGAGACTCAAGATCATTTTTTTAATTTTTGAAACTTTCAGGGATTGATCTACTCACAAAATCACAACTTTTGACATATTAGGCGTTTTCAAATTCCAAAATTATTTTTTTCACTCCGGCCTAATGTATATTATGCTGGTCTTTCATTATATTTGTGGTTTCAGAAAAAAATAAAGTAGGTAAGTCCTTCAGATTAGAAAAATGCAAATCACTTTGGTATTGGTAACAACTTAACAACAACAACTGGTACCTCAAAGGCAAAAATGTACCTTAAACAATGGCTTTTCTCTCGCTGAATAGCGAGGGAATGTTACATCTATTTTTAGTACTGTGCCCAGTGGAAAATCATTCTATTTATTGTCTAAAGAAATGTAAGCTAATTTACTGAACTTCTACTGATGAGCAAACAGCTGTATCATTAAAAGAAAGTTATTATACTTGTGTTAATCTCTTTCACGATATCACAACCACTCAAAATCGAGTTACTAAATCTACGCTGCATCCAGGACTTATGTATAGAGATAATTTGTTGATCTTATATTGTTTATGCTGCCACTCCAATGTAACTACGAGATATTTCCCAAGGTGCACTGTGTTGGGTGAAAATTTCCTTCCACCCAAGACTTTCCATCAATCACCTGGGCTTCATACGGAATATCTTGGATAAGAGACTGTCTTATAATCCTTTCTATAATCCTTATTTATATTTTATGTCCCTAAAAACGGTTTAGCATAATATTTACATGGTTGTAATGTAAAAAAAGCCATGAACTAAGTACATAAAAAAGTCATCATAATTTATGAAAATTTTGGCCACCCTGTATGTCTGAAGTGTGCAAATATCATCCAAACTGTCCAGCACTATCACATATTAAATATTTGATGATTTTGTTTGCCAATATCGAAGGATTAATTTAAATAATTTAATAAATATAAACATAATATACCCCATATAAATCACATGAAAATGTGGAATTTCATTATTTTGGATCACCCTGTATACAGAACAGAGTTCAAAAAGCTCATTATTTTTAGTCTAAAAATAAAATTAGAACACATATTGAATAATTTGAAACAAATTTGAACTTGCTAGATGTTCATCTGCTATTTTTATAATTTTCTTAAAGTGGAGTCCAAAATGCCATTTTTCGACTTTTCCGCCAAACTTCAACCGCTTTGCGGCAGTGGAAGATAACATCCGATTTCGACAAAAGTTATATTTTTGGAATTCAGTTGTTATTAATAATAATAACAACTGAATTATGTCTTTGTAATCTTCTTCTTTTACTCTCTGTTATCCCGCTCAAGCAGGATCGACGTTGTTCAACCTCATGGTTGAGGTCGATTGGTTTTGACACATTTTTTACCGCTGGATGCCCTTCCTAACGCCAACAATTTTATTTGATTTAACGTCCTAGTACGGGGGTTTTACCCTCCATTCGCTGGGAATCGTACATGCTACCTACATTAACTTCAACCAGCCTAGGTAGGGCCCACATTAACTGCTCCGACCGGGGATCGAACTCAGGATCTCTGGACTACGGGCAGTAGTCACAAGTGTTACGTCACGGAGGCTGGCGTCTTTGTAATACACTTACAACAGGGCAGGTATCCGGGGTGACGGCCACGCCTATGATATTGCTAGGGAACCAGACGGCACTCCTGCAGGCGGGATACGCGGCGCAGCCCAGAAAGAAAGTGCCGTTAGCTCTGGTCCTGAGGGTCATGTTCTGGCTGCAGAGAGGACACTTGAGGACAGCGGGCGGACCTGGGGAGAGAGGTCAACAGAGAGGACTCATTCAATGTGGAAACTCAAATCGTATTTTCTTTATGAATATGAATATTTCCTGGCTGGGGGACTATAAACAAGAAGTAGACCAGCATTGGCTTGGTTCTGGGGGCCCTTGTCAATTATTAGCCTCCTTGTATAGACAGTGGTAGAAATGCTGAGTCATTCCTCCACTGTCTAGCTACCATTGTTCACGATGACGCCACCCTATGATGATATGAAAAAAAGGAAAAAAAATCTATCACCTTACACTCAGAGTCTTCTTATTATGTAGTTGAAAACTCAAATTAATGAGGAGAAATTCGTGCACTGGGTGTAGGGAATACAATACCGGGATCCCGACCCAAATTGGCCCATTTTCTAATCCCGGGATTGGAGGTTCAATACCGGAATTTTATACAATTTTATTTTCCTTTGTTCATTCCTTCACCAAAGGTTTATTTCCTCCAATGAAGAGTATTTTGGCAGTGCGCGTATTTTGTAAACTAATTTGGATGCAGGACTTGCTGCTATAAAACCAAATTGGAGACCTTCTTTAATCCCATCATAAAAATTTACAATGTTAAGATGCTCCTATTCTTAGTCCTAGATACTTAGTATGTATACAGGGTGGACCAAAAAAACGTTTACACCCGTTAATGGTAGATTACTGACGACATTTCTAGGACGGATCTGCAATCCGTTTTTTCGGATTCGCCTTTATAACTGCACAAAGTGATTTTTTGCAACTTTCTGAAAAAGTCCGACTTTGGCTTATTCTTCAGGTCAGAACTTTTTTCCTGTTTAAGATGAGTTGATTCTGAACAATTCTGCAGAAAGCCAACAAAATTTCGATATTTCTAGTTACACTACTTTGTTTTTTACGATTTGGTTTGGCATCTTTTTTGACACCTGAATAGAAAAAAAATTCTCATGTAAATTTTTTACACTTTGAAACACTCAAGATTTGCCCGAGCAAATTTTGGCACAGACATGGGCAAGTTTGATAAAAGTTGGCGGCCAACCCAAGGATGCTAAAAAATAATTTTATGATTTTTTATCACGTGATCTTCTGGGTAAACAAACCAGGTAAGTCTCAAAAAATGATGTTCAAAATCTTAAAAGTGTTGACCGTGTAGGGTCGTCTTGTGCTCAAAGAGTAATTAGCTATTTATGTCTGATAATTATTTTCCTTGGAATTAATTAAAGGCCAGTCAAATGAATGATTGTTTGTTTCTCGATGATAGTTTTCAAGCATATTTTTCTGCATTCCATGAAATATTATCTTTAAACTTCTTGAGTTTTTTTAGTACAAGTTACATTATTATAATTCGGATGCTGAAATGGCAGATACGCATTTAACACATGGAGTTGCCAACAGGAACATTTGGGATCACGTGAAAAACATAGTTTACGAAATCTGGTAGCAAGAATCCTGTTGGCATTCGATGACCTGACAGAAAAACCTGGAATCTTCCGCAACATTCGACGGAACATGATGAAGAGGTTCAACCTTTGCATCCAGGAAGGTGGACGCCACTTCCAACAGTTCCTCTGAGGGAATTGAGAAGGAGGAGAGAGAGAGAGAGAGAGAGTTCTGAGTTAGAACTAAGGTACTAAAGTCACCATTGGTTTCAAAAATTTGTGTGAGGAGAATCCATAGTGTGTACCTACTATGGCTAAATAAAAAATGGCAACAGTCTTTTTTATTTTGTAGTCATAAATTTTTTGCTGGCTCTGGCGTTCGGACCGGGTGGACTAGCTTACCACTGAGCTAATCGTGCGCGTCTAATCGTTTCTCATTGAACATACTAACACAAAATCTTTTTTTTTTTTTTAATACCTTTTTGTTTATATCAAAATAGTATAAAACATAATAAAGACTGCAAATGTTTATTAATTTTACAAAATATTATCTTGTGTTTTTCAAGACTTCTATTAAGAGTTGGCAATCGGTAAATATTTGTTATTTAATTAGTATTGTTTATGATAGAAGAACCTACCTACATATTTACCTGGATTTATTTCATGAACTCTATTTTCGTTTGGAAAATTCACTAGTTTTTTTTTCTCTCGTAGGGATAAAAACAGACTACATCTGTTTTTATCCTTACATTATCAAGGCAGTCTCTCAGGGGCTTACATGAATAATAATTATGTGTATTGTGATACCAATAGTATCTGATATAACTCAATTTACAGATGGTATTACCCCCAAAAAAACCACAAGTTGTTGTTGTTACAACAGGTCAGATACAGGTATGAATAAAATATTCCATCAGATATTTTTAAAATTAAAATAATACTGACCGTCGAGAATTGAACCTCGGACATGCGACTATCACTCTTAGCACTACCACATCTAGCTAACATCACTGACAATCTGAAAAGCACGAAATTTATCATTTAATTTTCCTAAACTGGCTGATGAAGGCATGTGCACCCGCGGTATTCAAAAAAAGCAATGTAAACAATTTTTGTAAACAATACAAGACGCCCTTACACAGTCTACAGCTAGAAAACTCTTAGGATTTTTGAAGAGTTTTTGGCAAACATCTAATATTTTTTCCCAGAAGATCACGTGATAAAAAATCGTATAATTATTTTTTAGCATCCTCGGGGCGGCCGCCAACTTTTATCAAACTTGCCCATGTCTGTGCCAAAATTTGTTCGGACAAATGTCGAGTGTTTTATTTAGTAAAAAAGATTTTTTGGGTGTTTTTTTCTGTTCAGGTGTAAAAAAATATGACAAACCAAACCGTAAAAAACAAAGTAGTGTAGCCAGAAACATCGAAATTTTGTTGGCTTTCTGCAGAATTGTTCAGAATCAACTCATCTTAAACAGGAAAAAAGTACTGACCTAAAGAATAAGCCAAAGTCGGACTTTTTCGGAAAGTTGCAAAAAATCACTTTGTGCAGTTACGAAGGCGAATCCGAAAAAACGGATTGCAGATCCGGCCTGGAAATGTCGTCAGTAATGTACCATTAACGGGTGTAAACGTTTTTTTGGTCCACCCTGTATATCTGTTATGTATGTACCAATACGACCAATGTAAAAACACCTGAAATGTTGTATTAGTTATGTATTTTGCCTCGAAAATAGAAATTTTAATGCGGTATATTTTAATTTTTCATCAATACCGGGATCGCGGGATTGCTAATTTTCAATCCCGAAATTTCGGGATTGCCAACAAACCTCGGGATTGTATTCTCTAACTGGGTGGGATTCGAACGAACGGATCCCTACGCTACCTAGATTACCAGGTTAGCGCGTTAACCACTTGACTACCAGTGCAAGCTATTATGATTATGAAGGCTATCGAAGTACTCGCAAGGATTTTTTTTTTATTTAAGATAAGTGTTTCATAGCCTTTTTCATTTCGTAGCCATGAAACAGGAGCTACTGTAGACGCTTGTGGTCTGTGTTTTAGCCTGCCCATTCCGTAGTATGCCTCCCCTCTGATGGGCGAGAAGTGACACAATACTTCCCATTTAGGTGCTGGGTCAACACGAGCGCACCGGAAGGTATCCCTTACAAACAATTGTTTGTAAGGGATAGAGATAAGGGTTGGGTGGAAGAGATTGTCATAAGCAATAACCCCGCCCTTTAGTTAGGACATATGAATATATTTTGTTTATTTTTTTTCTTGTTTATGTTATTAATATTGTCAATTTTTATATTTTATTTTTACCATTATTTGTCTGTATATAATTATGCTCTACTGATAAAGAGTTTCTAAATAAATAAAATTGTAACCAAATTAAGAATACAAATTTTTGTCGGCACGAGGGATCGAACGCGGGACCTTCCGCATGGCAAGCGAGTGCTTAACTAATATTGACTGGTTCACTAACCTGCGATTGCTTGCTCTATCTCTTGCTGTGGTACCTGGGTGTTCTGCACTTGGAACCACTTCGCCAGAGCCTCGTCCAGCTTGATAGCCTGAGAGTGAGAAGAAATTAAGTAATTTATTACAGTCAAACCTGGATATAAGATAAATTTGGGTATAAGAGAAACCTGGATATAAGAGAAACATGGATATAAGAGAAACCTGGATATAAGAGAAACATGGATATAAGAGAAACCTAGATATAAGAGAAACCTGGATATAAGAGAACTGGATATAAGAGAAACCTGGATGTAAGAGAAACATGGCTATAAGAGAAACCTGGACATAAGAGAAACCTGGATATAAGAGAAATCTGGATATGAGAGAAACCTGGATATAAGAGAAATTTGGATATGAGAGAAACCTGGATATAAGAGAAATTTGGATATAAGAGAAACCTGGATATAAGAGAAATCTGGATATGAGAGAAACCTGAATATAAGAGAACTGGCGTTTGTCTAGGGGACGTTAAACAGGGAGAAGATCAGTGTCTTGATAGAGGACTCTATACTCTAACAGATAAATTGCAACTTCACAGTTGCTAGGTAAGCTTTATCTCGCTTTATTTGGGGGAGCGGCTCCTGTTTTTGACTTATCCGCTTAATATAAACAGAGAACTGACTAGCCAAACCTTACAAGTCAGGGTAGCTTGCAGTTTCCCAAGGGTTTAATGCCTTATGAAGAAAAAATCCAAGTTCACACGACGATGGTTCATCGCATATAAAAAATGTGGTTCAGGACGAGACAACTTTGAAATAAGGTTGGCTGGCATTTCCCCCTCCAGCTATAGCCAAGCTGGCTGCAACAACAACATAAGAGAACTGGATATAAGAGAACAATGTTCAGGTGATACACCAGCACAGGAAAATGACCTCTTTATAAGAGAAACCTGGATATAAGAAGAAAAAAAATCTGGTCCCTTGAGATCTCTTACATTCATGTTTTAAATGGTAATTAATTTTATTATATTTTCAATACTTTCGATATAAATTTTCGCCATTTTTTGAAACCTCAAGCGTCTAAAATAGCTGCTGATTCATGGCTACGAAATAAAAATAGGTTGTGACACACTAATTTTGGAAAAAATGGTCTCAGTTTCATCTTACCTGACCCCAGGCCAGCTGGAAAACTTCTTTATACTTGGCAACCTGCTCTCTCAACACAACGGCGGGGTCCTTGGTGCCTTCACAGATTCTGAAAATGAGCAAATATTACAAATAAGGGTTGGGTGGAAGAGATTGCCAAAGGCAATAACCCCGCCCTTTAGTTAGGACATATATTATGTATATATTTATTATTTTTTCTTTATTTTTTTCTTCTATTATATTGAATTTAATTTGTAATTATTTGTGTTGTATATAATATGTCCTATTAATAAAGTGTAAATAAATAATAAAAAAAAATAAAGTTTTTTCTACTAATTTGTATTAACGCCTTTCTAAGAAGGTACTTGGCAAGGGCCAACCTTATTCATAAATGTACAAAATTAGTTCATGATCACGGATCATTTTTATATATATATATATTTTTTTTTCTTTCATATTTTTGTGACTCACTTTCGTGATATCACAACTACTGAAACTCAATCTAGGCTGACACCGGAACTTGAACCACCGACCTACAGGTTACAAGTCCACCTTATCGATGAAGATACTGTCGGTGGTTCATTCTTCTATAAAAAATAAATTCAATCGTACTTATTTATTTATTTACACTTTATTTTTTTATACAAAACAATCAACAATCAGAGATAAAAAAAAATTTAACAGTATTTACAAAATAAAATATAGAAGAAAAAATAACATAAAATTTAAATAATGTACAATTGTCTTGTAATCCGGGGCGAAGTTAATGCCTTAGGCATTCTCTGCCACTTAACTGTGCCACCTAATCGTACTAGTGGTTCTGTGTGATGAAAAATTCTTACTTCTTGAGATCAGCTTCTAGTTCGGAGCGCAAATACGGCTTGGACATTTCGAACCCCATGTTGTCATAGCCATCCACTAGCCCCGCCCCCAACTGTCCGGGAATGAAGTGTACGCCATCCGCCAGGCCTACGTACTCCCTGTTCTTGATGGTCTCGATGTGTTCAGCAAAGGTTGCGTCCGTGCCTGAAATGAAAAGGTGGATTGTATTTACAATAGGTGACGCAGGGACCTGAGATTTTCTCTGTTATAAACGGTTGGACTATTATTATTATTATTATTATCTTATCTGGTTGCAGAGTTTTCAGTGAAACCCCAAAAATTAACACTGCGACCTAGTTAGATCTATTGTGACCAGTTGATTCTATTTGGTTTTAACGTCCTGATTGAGATAGATAGTCAGGACGGGGGTTTTACCCTGCATTCGCTGGGAATCGTACCAGCTACCCGCATTAACCTCACCCAGCCTGGGTAGGGCCGGAAATGCCAGCCTCACGTGTTTGGAGGGAACAGAATTTTCTTCGAAAAGTCTGCTCCGACCGGGGATCGAACTCGGGATCTCTGGACTACGGGCAGCAGTCACAACCATTACGCCACGGAGGCTGGCTAACGATTGGACTAACTTTTTTATTATTCATCCTAGATGGGGATTTGTGACACATAAAATCCAATGATTTTGAGGTGCTGATTACGAAATTTGACATTGATTTTTACCTAACTGTTCCCGTTGAGTCACCAGTGGCGGACTTTGACTTAATTTTCTTTGATTTTTCTCAGGGGTTGATGATAGTTGGTAGTGTAATATTTTAACACATAATAATAATAACACTCTTTAGTGGAAGGTAACCACCAGGCGAGGTTAATGCTTAAAGCATTTTCTACCACCTTACCCTCAAAATCTTATTATTATGTGGTCACAAACTCAAATTAATGAGGAAAAATTCATGCACTGGGTGGGTTCGAACCAACGGATCCCTACACTACCTGGATTACCAGACTAGCGCGTTAACCACCTGACTACCAGCGCACTGTGGACTACTAGTGGACAAATGAGTTCGCACAAAATGGACCGGAAGTGCAACCGATGTAACAACTAAACGATATACCTAGTTTCCCCAAGTAGTGATCGTAGTCGAGTAGCGCACAGGCTTGCACACACGGCGACCTGGGTTCGATTCCCAGCAGCGCAGAAATTTTACATTTTAAATCTGGATGGCCTTCCTAGCACCAACCCTGCGCCAACAACAATTTGAGTATGACTTTTGGCCTGATATATGTATGTAGCACTTGTAGCAGTGAGTATCTGGTAACGTATCGGTTTCACGTTCCCCAGCAAGACCCAGTGGTAACCTTCCACTAAAAGAGTAAAAGTTATCAAAGGTCGGTTACTAAAAGTGTCAAATCCCAAAAATCAACTGCGGTAGCTTGATCGATAAGGCGGCGGACTTGAAACCTGGAGGTCGATGGTTCGAGTCCCGGTTTCAGTGTGGATTTAGTAGTGGTGATATCACGAAAGTGATTAACACAGATATAATAACTTAGTAATATTATGTGGGCAAAATCCCAAACGGGAGGATAACTTGTCATGTCCTCGCTGGGTTTCGAACCTACGACCTCTGGATTACCAGACAGACGCCATGAGTCCGAACACAACTATGACGACTAACTGTATGTATGATTTTATTTGAGGTGAAGCACAAAGTCTCTTCACAACTTTTGTGGGTAGCCCAGTATTACTAAGAGCCTCCTGTGCTTTTCGAATTCTATTACATTAATTTCTTTTTACTCTGGTAATGCCGCCACTGGTCGTTACTCATACAAGTAACTACTCATTTTTCCTCACGAGGTATGAGTGGACCCCGAACATCCAAGTACAGAGCAGAAAAATTCCTGCCCCGCTGGGAATCGAACCCAGGTCACCATGCGTGCAATGCCTAGCACGCTAACTCACTCTGCCACGGTGACTACTATGACGACTAACTGTTTTTCTGAGTGTTATCAGCTCGGGCTACTCACCAATCCCATGCTTCTCCATGAGAGTTATAAGCTCGGGCTACTCACCAATCCCATGCTTCTCCATGAGTGTTATCAGCTCGGGCTACTCACCAATCCCGTGCTTCTCCATGAGTGTTATCAGCTCGGGCTACTCACCAATCCCATGCTTCTCCATGAGAGTTATCAGCTCGTGCTACTCACCAATCCCGTGCTTCTCCATGAGTGTTATCAGCTCGGGCTACTCACCAATCCCATGCTTCTCCATGAGTGTTATCAGCTCGGGCTACTCACCAATCCCATGCTTCTCCATGAGGGTTATCAGCTCGGGCTACTCACCAATCCCATGCTTCTCCATGAGTGTTATCAGCTCGGGCTACTCACCAATCCCATGCTTCTCCATGAGTGTTATCAGCTCGGGCTACTCACCAATCCCATGCTTCTCCATGAGTGTTATCAGCTCGGGCTACTCACCAATCCCATGCTTCTCCATGAGTGTTATCAGCTCGGGCTCCGTCAGCAAGTTCGGGGCCGAAGTTTCGCCCTCCGTCATTTCAATGGCCGTGGGATCAAACGTCTGGCCCCTCTCGTAGTTGTGAATCTCCTTCCCCGTCCAACGCTCATAGATGTAGACGTCCAAATAGTTTCGTTCCAGAATAACCAGACCGCTGGCTGTGAATTGTTCCTGGTTGATTTCGATGCTCACCTTAGTTTCATGTCCTGGAATAGATTTTTTTTAAAGATGAATGTTTCACTGAGAAACAACAGCGTTGAGAAAAAAATCGGAGCAAAAAAATATTTATTATTTTACAAAAACGAACACAATACTTCCGATTTCTAGTATTAGATACCTATGGGAAGTAAAAATATAGCACATAATTATTGTAGACGCTTGTAGTCTGTGTTGTAGCTTGCACAATGCACATCCCATAGTATACCTTCTCTCTGATAGGCGATAAAAAGACACAATATATCTCATTTAGGTGCTAGGTCAACACGAGCGCACTAGAAGATATCCCTTACAAACAACTGGTAGTAAATGGTGAACTTCTAGAAGTATTGATCAAAATGTCATTGATAAACACAGCAACAGCAATTTTTTCTTTTTATTTAAATTTAAATAATAGAAAGTCATGCGATACTTCCAGAAGTATTGATCAAAACATCACACCAACATAAGGGTTGGCTGGAAGAGATTCCCACAGGCAAAAACCCCGCCCTTTGTGTAGGACATTTACTTTATTCTTTTTTTTTTGTTCTTGTATCTTTGCTCAATCTTTTTGTTTTTTCTTTATAATTTTATTATATTTTACTGTATATATTTTTGTTCTACCTAATAAAGCTTTTGTTCTACCTTACTATAGTAATAATAACATTAGTTTTTACTTCCGTAAAATTTCTAATATTAGAAATCGGTTTGTAGTGTTTATTTTTTTATTTAAACAAAAATCTAATTTATGTAATAGAAAGTCATGTGATGGTTACAAAAAATCGGACTTACCTACCTATCGCATCTTTGGACACACAGGCCAGGAAGTGTCTGACAATGAACTCGTACACCTTGCCCTCATTGCCGGCCAGGTTCCCATGCTTGGTGGGATGGATGGGCGGGTGGGCCTCGTCGGATTTCTTGCCCTGTCTCGGGGTGGGCCCGCCCTCCTCGAGAATTCTGTTGGCGAAGTTCCCCCACCGGTTGTCGGGAGTTTGAATCTGCACCAGATTGGTCAGGTTCAGGTCCTTGGGAAAGATGTTGGTCTCGGTGCGCGGGTAGGATATGAAGCCCTGCGTGTAAAGTTTCTCTGCCACAGCCAGCGTCTCTTTCGCCGTCATGCTCAGCTTCTTACTGCCCATCTTTTCGAGTTCCTAATAATAATAATAATCGATATAAAAAATATATATACGGTAGAAATAATAATAACAGATCGAAATCCAACGTATGTGGAACCTGATGCTACTGGGGTTATCACTAATGCTACCACCAATAATTTGAAAGAAGTTCCTGGCAAGCACAACCTCCTGACACTACAAAAAGCACTGGTCCTGAGTACTGCCCACATAATACGGAAAGTATTATGAAACAACTATACTTACGAACCTGTCATCCATGAAACATAACACCCTAGGTGCACGGTGTGCACTCGGTGTTATGAAGCAATGCATCCTTGGCACAAGCCGCCAAGTGGTACCCAGAAATAATAATAATAACAATCTGTAGTGAAAGGTATCCACCAGGCGAGGTAATAGCTCAAAGCATTTTCTAGCACCTAACCAGGCGCGGCCGGTGCTAAGGAGCTGCGGAACTGCAGCACCCCCAGACGGGAAGGAAAAAAGAGAGGGATTTTTCAAGTCCTCGAACACAGTGAAAATAATTACACTTTTCTCGAATAAATAATTTAAATTATTGTCATGGTAAACAAACACAAACTTGTAAGGCACCAGAGGAGCGACTCTATACACCCCATTTTAGTTCGGATTATGTGACAGCAACCCCAAAACATTTTCCCATCGGCCGCGCCTGCACCTAACTCTCAAAGTTCTATTATTATGTGGTCACACACTCAAACGAATTAAGAAAAATTCATGCACTGGGTGGGATTCGAACCAACGGATCTCTAAGCTACCTGGATGAGTCACCACTAATTAAAATAAAAACTCACCACTGTATCCAGGGGAGTGGGTCGCCACTATTTCTTCTGCTTGTTGGTAACATATTCCTACACTACCAGATCCCTACGCTACGAGATCCCTACGCTACCAGATCCCTAAGCTACGAGATCCCTACGCTACCAGATCCCTACGCTACCAGATCTCTACGCTACCAGATCCCTACGCTACGAGATCCCTACGCTACCAGACTAGCACATTAACCACTTGACTACCAGTGCACAAAAATACCGACTCTCCAGTCTCCATTAATTAAAATAAAAACTCACCACTGTATCCAGGGGAGTAGGTCGCCACTTGTTCTTCTGCTTGTTAGTAACATATTCCTACATTACCAGATCCCTACGCTACCAGATCTCTACGCTACGAGATCCCTACGCTACGAGATCCCTACGCTACGAGATCCCTACGCTACCAGATCCCTACGCTACCAGATCCCTACGCTACCAGATCCCTACGCTACGAGATCCCTAAGCTACCAGATCTCTACGCTACCAGATCTCTACGCTACCAGATCCCTACGCTACCAGACTAGCACGTTAAATACTTGACTAACAGTGCACAAAAATAACAACTCTCCATTAACACGTTGATCGCCACGTCAGGTGTATTCACCTGACACTAACCTTTCCCAGCTGGCCCCGTCAGGCATATTCACCTGACATAATTATCCCGTACGGCCCCATCAGAATTATCCCGAACGGCCCCGTCAGGTGAATTCACTTGACATTGGAGTGTCATTTGAGCCATGAAACATAACACCCTAGGTGCACGGTGTGCACTCGGTGTTATGAAGCAATGCATCCTTGGCACAAGCCGCCAAGTGGTACCCAGAAATAATAATAATAACAATCTGTAGTGAAAGGTATCCACCAGGCGAGGTAATAGCTCAAAGCATTTTCTAGCACCTAACCAGGCGCGGCCGGTGCTAAGGAGCTGCGGAACTGCAGCACCCCCAGACGGGAAGGAAAAAAGAGAGGGATTTTTCAAGTCCTCGAACACAGTGAAAATAATTACACTTTTCTCGAATAAATAATTTAAATTATTGTCATGGTAAACAAACACAAACTTGTAAGGTACTAAAGGAGCGACTCTATACACCCCATATTAGTTCGGATTATGTGACAGCAATCCCAAAACATTTTCCCACCGGCCGCGCCTGCATCTAACCCTCAGAGTCCTATTATTATGAGGTCACACACTCATTCAAATTAGGAAAAATTCATGCACTGGGTGGGATTCGAACCAACGGATCTCTACGCTACCTGGATGAGTCACCACTAATTAAAATAAAAACTCACCACTGTATCCAGGGGAGTGGGTCGCCACTATTTCTTCTGCTTGTTAGTAACATATTCCTACACTACCAGATCCCTACGCTACGAGATCCCTACGCTACCAGACTAGCACATTAACCACTTGACTACCAGTGCACAAAAATACCGACTCTCCAGTCTCCATTAATTAAAATAAAAACTCACCACTGTATCCAGGGGAGTGGGTCGCCACTATTTCTTCTGCTTGTTGGTAACATATTCCTACACTACCAGATCCCTACGCTACGAGATCCCTACGCTACCAGACTAGCACATTAAACACTTGACTACCAGTGCACAAAAATACCGACTCTCCAGTCTCGATTAATTAAAATAAAAACTCACCACTGTATCCAGGGGAGTGGGTCGCCATTTGTTTTTCTGCTTGTTGGTAACATCTGTCACGGTGGCGGTTCTGTTCTGGAGACATCGCTCCAACAGAACTCTGACGAACAGTTCATCAAACAGCCTGACTCTCTTCCAAGTAAACTCCACATTCAAGTCCTATAGACATAATCATTACAATAGTTTTTATAATAATAATAACACTCTTTAGTGGAAGGTAACCACCAGGCGAGTTTAATGCTCAAAACATTTACTACCACCTAACCCTCAGAGTCTTATTATTATGTGGTCACAAACACAAATTAATGGGGAAAAATTCGTGCACCTGGTGGGATTCAAACCAACGGATCCCTACGCTACTTGGATTACCAGACTAGCTCCTTAACCACTTGACTACCAGTGCACTTTTTTATGATTAATTGAATTGAGTCTATTACTTTTCTCGTACTTGTAGTACTAATTATTCTAGTACTTATTGAGTCATATGAATAAAAAATTAATGGTAGTTTTAAATTGATCAAGTACACATTTTAGAGGTATTGGTCAATTTTTTTGACCCTAAATATACGTAAGATATTGGCCCAATTTGGCTGCATATTTTGGTCTTAATATGGAAGCATCTAAAAGTAATGTGATTTATAGTTCTTTAAGGTAATAGTAATTAAATAATTTACCGGAATGCCTGAAGGTATTCTGGTGAAAAATAAATAGAAGTCATATAAAGTTAATTAATAATAATAATAGCTAAAACACGCCACTTTGTTGAGGTTTTTAATCATGAAGGACACTGTGCCAAATTGGGACTCATTTTTTCCAGCCGTTGATTATGAACAAATTAATGTAAATGGATTTTATATGGATGCCAACAGATATATTAATATTTATTTTTCACTGGAATACCTTCATTAAATGGGTCACTTTGATCTTCCAAAACTTTTCGGCAACAAAGCTTTCAATCTCCTTGTAGCGCTCCACCACAAAGCCCAGAGTGGGGAACTGACAGCTTCCGTAGCTGATAAGGGAGTCCCCAAGGATATCAGGGAAGACCCGCTTGAGGCGGAGGGTCTGGAATCTTGTGAACGCGGCGCCTGGAAATATAATAATAATAATAAGGGTTGGGTGGAAGAGCAATAACCCCGCCCTTTAGTTAGGACATATATTAAGTATATATTTATTTTTTTTTTCTCTTTTTACTTCTCCTGTATTGTATATTAATTTGTAATTATCTGAGTAGTAGTCCAATTAATAAAGTGTTAAATAATAATAATATTGCCTTATTTATACTGCCTCATTAAGACTGTCCCATTATTCCAGCAGTGAGCCCCAAGACATATTATTTTGTGGTCAAAGTTTTAAATGGGAAGATAACTTGTCATGTCCTGGTTGGGTTTTGAACCCGCGACCTCTGGATTACCAGTCAGAAGCCTTGACCACTGAGCTACCGGGACAGACTATGAAGGCAACAAGCATTGGTGGTCGAAGTGGTTAAGGCACTAGACTTGTAATGTAAACAATCTATAGTGAATGGATCCATGATCTGTGGATTGGATCCCGCCTAATGCTTGGATTCTTTGGAAAAAGGACGGAAGTCGTTTCTAAATAAATATACAAACTACAATCTGTAAATATAATATACAATCTGTAAATATTTTATAATTTAAAATTGCAATGGCAATTCAGAGAGGTAATGCCATGAGCATTGGTGAGACTCTTCCACAAACTAAGTCTCTGGAAGATTTATTTATTTATTTATAAACAAAATAAATAAAATTGCAATATCATCTATTTATTTAATTTATTATGTTGTTCTAATGAAACTAGCGTGATCAGAATCTGCATATAAGAGTATTCTAATTGAACAAAGTCTAACTGAAGGGGTAGTATTACCTTATAATATGTTGTAATATTATTTTTATAACTAGGATCTTTGAGTGTTAGTGCTTTCATAAAAAAATCTTTTTAGTCTCAAATTCAGTTTATATTGTCTTGGAAAATGAGCAAATGTTTTTGTCTTACCTATCCTGAGATCAAGTTCACTTCTGACATGTACTGCATCACTCAACTTTTTGTTTGGTTCACTTAAAGTGGCCATTGCTCTTCTCACGGATGGCCCAGTGATTTCTGAGAACTTTGCTCTGTGAACAAAATAGTAAAAGATTTACTAAAAATATCAGTTTCAATTAAACTGATATAACAAGGTCTTCTATCTTGCTGGGTAGCCAGCCTCTATTGCATAATGGTTGTGACTACTGCCAGTAGTCCAGAGACTATAGTATTGATTCCTGGTTGGAAAAGACTTACTACACCTCCAAACACGTGAAGCTGGCCCTACCCAAGCTGGGTGAGGTTAATTTTTGTAACCGGTATGATTCCCAGCAAATGGAGGATAAAACCCCCATCCTGATTACCTCAAATCAGAATATTAAAACCAAATAGAATCAATGTCCATGAAAGGATTCTAGACACTGTATCTGTGTGTCCTTTTGCCACCATGATACATTTCACACCAGGTTTTTTTACTGAGTTTTTTCTTTTGAATCTATCAGTTCTTCTATGTAATATGTGGTTATTAATATGTCTTCTCTAAGAGTGTGACAATTACCTATATTTATTGAATATTTAGTTTAACCTACACATAGACGGGGTTGATTCCAATGAGTTTTTGATAGGTATCTCTAACTTTAAGCTATTGGTTAAATAGGGTGGTTAATTTTCATACATTTATTGATATCTTCAACCTTTTGGACAAAACATCAAAATCCGCCAAATATGTATATTATGGTTTTTTGCAATTTGGGCTGGACTAGGTTTTATTCTTGGATATATGATTTTGATTTAATACCTGAGTACTTCAATGTTGCGCTTCACATCTTGGCAAACTTTAATGATTTCAAAGCCTATATTTTCTCCCTCTCTGTCACAATCAGTCCATATTATGAGAATATTACAGCTTCTGATTTCTCTTTCTAATGTTTTCTGAAATTGAATGGAGGAAGACAGTTGATATAATGTTTTGAACTTATAAAATTGACTTTATTTTTTTTCAAGACAATATTCAAGAGAACACCAATAACTAGCTCTTTAGCTCTTTTTTGTCTTTTTTTTTTAAGAGCAATTGAAAAGAACAAGGAGTTGAATAAATGCATTAGATTTTTTTTTAATTTGAAGGAAAAAATCAAAATTATATCTGTTGCGTACAGCGTACACTGCGTACCGTATCAATGCCTCCCCATAAATGCAGCCCTGACTTGCAACAAGAGAGCCCCTTGGCTTCAAACAAGTCAGTGGTAATTTTCCATAGAATTTGTAAGTTCAACTCTCTATTCTCTGCCCTCTGCAGTTACCTTTTGACAATCAGAGAGATCACACCTCAGTTCAAATTTAGTGTATACCATTTTCGTGCAACGCTCAATATTTCTTTAAAAGTATCAAATTAAAGATAGTTATTACCAACAAAGCTCACTCATCTTCCCACTCTGCCCCATCATCAAGAAGAGCCGGCCGGCACCCCGTAAGTCAACCCCGCTAGAGTCTTCAAAGGTGAGTGAGCCCTCATTTTTCTCTTCTTCCCTTCGAACCTTGTGGGCTGTCCCCCACACCGTTTTTGGTCCGAATTCGAGCCGGATTACGAACCTTTGAAAAGGTCACCTCTTTTCAATTTATAAAACTTAATTTCTTTTGGGCGAGTACCCATTGCCACATGCACGTATTATATAAAATTTCAACCTAACATACTTGCATTACTTGCTAAGATTATTGTTTCCTAAGATTTTATTGCCAAGTCAACTAGTGCACTCATTGTAATTTGTCAATTTTGTTTGTCTTTTTGTCAATTTCTTGATTTTTTGTCCGAAATAAGCATATAATCTCTTTCAGCATAAAGTTGAGGCACACCTCTGCTTTAAAGCGTTACCATAGTGTTTTAAACCTTCATAATTCATTGCATTATTTTAGAAATTTTAAAGTGCTATAAATCATTACAATTATTACAATTACGTACTTGCCCTCTTGATATTTAATTTTACCTACAGTCCACTGCCTCTCCCATTTTAGTTTCCTAAACTCGGCCCCTCGCTATAGTTCTCATTTCTCAGCGTACCGAGCAATTTGCTACCTATGTCCTATGCCGCTGTGACCAATCACTTGATTTCAAGTTACACTTGATCTTAACTTGAAAGTTCTATCTTTCAACTTGAATTAATATCCCATCTCACTTGTCACTATTTCAACTATCTGATTTATCTAATTACATATCTCCATATCTCAATTTATCTTATGTACGCTTCTCCCCGGCTCCTCTCTGTTCTATGTAGGTACCTACTGTACCTTTACTTGTCTATTGCTTGTTTGTGATCTCTCTGCTCCGCTATATAATATTTATGTAAGTTAGTTCGCCCGCACCGCTCTTCGTATTTCTAATTAATGTCATTAGGTAACTCCATGTAATAATCATTGTTATTCGTGTTTTCTGTTTACATTCTGAACTTAGAATTTTTCGTGAACTTAGTAAAATAAAAGTACTTAGTTCATCGCCTCTTACTGTTCGTGAAACCGCTCCAGTATTGCCGGGAATAAAATAAAATAATCATTATAATTAAATTTAATTCGCTTAATTTATTTAATTTAATTTACCCGCTCCATTCATTCATTTATTTCATTTAAGTCTCATTCGCAATCATTTAAGTCTAAACCGCAACCATTCAAGTCTAACCCGCAACCATTCAAGTCTAACCCGCATTCATTTAAGTTTAACCCGCATTCATTTAAGTTCAACCCGCATTCATTTAAGTTCAACCCGCATTCATTTAAGTTCAACTCGCATTTATAAAAGTATAACCCGCTTTCATTTTCCCGCATTTTCATATACTACCGCATTAATTATTATCGTTTTCCCCGCAATATCTTGGTTTTCCGCGATTATTAATAAATTCAGTTCACGAATCCGCATAACTTGATTTCCGCTTTTTTGTTTATTAAATAGTAAATAAAAGTTTTTTTTTAACGCTTATTAATTTTTCCGCAATAATTTAACTAGCTAGCCCGCTGTTTAATTTATTTTCGCAATTTAAAGTTTTGTGCTTTAGTGTATCTGTGTTGTGTTTACAATTTACGTAATCTCAAGGATCATACGATCAATTCACCAGGTAATCTAGACCTTATTCTTCATATTTCACTGTCTTTTAAATAAAAATCATGTCGACTAACTCTCAAAGGGAAAAACTCCGCTCATTGATTTCGCGTAAGGATAAATATCTTGACCGTATGCAAAAGCTGGCAGATTACACCAATCAGCTTACCGAGTCTAACACAGGGCCATTTTTATCTCGTTTCGAACGCATCGATGATTACTACAATTCTTTTGACACTCTCCAGGATCAAATTGATACTTTGTGCGCCTCTATGGATAGCGCTGATAAAGTTGACACCTCCGGAGATACTCAGACCTTTGAGGAGTTGTATTTTGAAACTAAGGCTTTCGTTAGGGCTAAAAATCTTATCCCATCATCAGCTACCCTTGTAAGTGCTTCCAGTCCCGCTCCTACCGCCACAGTTCATCCGAAACTTCCAAAACTTTCGGTCCCTATCTTTTCAGGAGATTTACAACAGTGGTCAAGTTTTCACTCGCTTTTCAGGTCTACGATTCACCGTAGGACTGATATCTCAGAAGTAGAAAAGCTTCAGTACCTACGCTCATTTCTGCGCGGGCCTCCTCTGCATTTGATTGAAAATTTCCAACTTCTCGATCAAAATTATTCTACAGCATACAAAACCTTGTGTGATCGCTATGAAAACAAAAGGGTTCTAGCTTCGCATCATCTCAACATGATCCTGAACTTCAAGCCGCTTCACAACAGCAACGTATCGGGTCTACGGAATTTTCTTGAGGTTTTTCAGACTAATGCTGCTGCCGTAAAGAACTTGAACCTTCCTAATATTGGAGATTTTCTTTTAGTTCAGATTGCCCTTCGCGTATTAAATATTGAACACAAAAAATTATTCGAGGATAAATTGGATTCGAACGAGCTACCTACTTATGATCAACTAATAAATTACGTTAATAAAATTTGCATGGACAGTGAAATGATCCAGTTCTCTACATCTCCTTCTTCTTCTAAAAATACCCTCGCTGCGTCTACCGCTAACCCGCACAAGGGAAATTATAAACGCACTTCCTACCTGTCTACCGCTGAATCAACAAAACCGCACGCACTTCAGTCCTCCCCGCACTCTTCTTGTCCTATTTGTAAACAGGCTCACCCGCTCTTCAAGTGTTCTTCTTTTCTTAAGTTTGACATTCCTAAACGTGTTGAAGTTCTCAAAAGTCAGAACCGCTGCTTCAACTGTTTAGGTGTTCACCGCATTTCGGACTGTCGCTCCGATTCCACTTGCCGCACATGCCACAAACGGCATCACACGCTAATACATCGCGAGTCTAATTTTGTAAATTATTCTTCCCCTAGCTCTTCCAAAGAGACCACCCCTCAGACCAAGACCTGTAATTTCTCCACTGGTGACAACGTTCAAAAATCTTCAGTTTTACTAGGCACCGCCCGAGTTTCAATTTTGGACCGCTTTGGCAACCCGCACCCAATCCGCTTGATTGTCGATCCTGGTTCACAGATTTCTTGTATAACTGAATCGTGTGTTCAACGCATAGGTTTACAGAAATATAAATGCGATATTTCTATTTCGGGTATTGGAGACAATATGGTACCTGAAAACAACGGAGCCGTCTCTTGTGTACTATCTCCACGCCTACCATCTAGCCGCAATCTTCACGCCGAAGCAGTTGTTCTTAAACGTATTTCTTCTAATATACCTTCCACTCATATTGCACCTGAAGTGTTTTCAAAATTTTCTCACCTTGATCTCGCTGATCCCGACTTTTGCATACCGGATGCTGTCGATTTTCTTCTTGGCGCTGAATTGTACGCGCAGATATTATGCACTACTGGGGACAACGTGATACCTGGGACACCTACCGCTATGAGAACAACGCTGGGATGGATTATTTTCGGCCGCACTCCTACTTACAACGAGGATAGTTCTCGCCGCTCTCTGTTTCTCACTTCCCCCAACCTGGACACAATGCTCCAGAAGTTTTGGGAGACGGAGGAAGTCGCTGTCCAGCTCATTGAAGATCCTGAGGATGTTCGCTGCGAGGAACATTTTCTCTCCACTCACCAGCGTGATGAAACAGGCAGATATATGGTCTTACTACCCTTCCGTGAGAATGTCTCTAATTTAGGCGAAAATCGCAATCGCGCTCTCACTCAGTACGGCAACTTAGAAAAACGCTTAAATAAAAACGAATTTTTACAGTCTCAAGGCAATGAAGTCCATAATCTGCCTGAACTCAAGGATAACACCAAAACTTTACTAACTGTAACTCCCCCTTCGAAGTCTTACTTGTTAGGATGGTGTGAAAAATATTCAAACCTTACCAAGCTACAACGAATTTTCGCGTTCGTACTTCGTTTCATCAGAAACATACGAACTTCCAAAGAACAACGTGATCTAGGACCTCTAGAAGTAAGAGAACTTAACACTAGTTTATTGATAGTCACCAAACTAGAACAAGAACACCACTTTGCCGCTATTATTTCAGCCCTTCAGACCAACGTAAAAATAACTAACTCCGCCATCTTGAAACTAACTCCATTCCTGGATGAACATGGAAGACTCAGGGTGGGCGGAAGGCTTCGAAACGCTCAGAATCTATCACAGGATTCAATTCATCCGCTACTTCTTCCCAAAAAGTGTCACTTGTCTAATATTATCTGTGATCATTATCATGTGTCTTCTCTGCACGCTGGTCCTCGCACCGTTCAGGCATTAATTCAGCAGAAGTTTTGGATTATGTCGCTACGCGATCTACTCCGTCAACGCATATATAAGTGCCTGAGATGTTACCGGTACTCCGCAAAACCTATTCAACCAATAATGAGTGACTTACCAGAACGAAGAGTCACTCAGGAGCGACCTTTTCTCAACGTCGGCGTGGACTATGGTGGTCCATTCTTCATCAAGGAGAGTTCCCGCCGCAACGCGCGTTCACGCAAGGCATATCTCTGCCTATTCATCTGCTTCACAACCAAAGCAATTCACTTGGAGCTGGTGTCAGATCTGTCGTCTGCTGCATTTCTTGGCAGTCTTGACCGTTTCATCGGGCGCCGCGGTCTACCTCGCTTTATCCACAGTGACAACGGCACAAATTTCACCGCTGCCGCACGAGAATTGTCTGAAGTATATCAGATGCTACAGGAAAATTCCGCTGATATAAATAATACACTCGCGCAACGTCAAATTACTTGGATATTTAATCCACCCGCTGCCTCTAATTTTGGAGGCCTCTGGGAAGCCGGTATTAAATCCGCAAAATTTCATCTCCGACGGGTAATAGGCGAACAAAATTTCACATTCGAAGAACTTACAACTCTTCTATGTAGAATAGAGGCTGTACTTAACTCTAGACCACTCATCGATGTTTCTCCTGATCCTCTTGATGGTATAGATTATTTAACTCCTGGTCATTTTCTCATAGGCACCTCCCTATTAACCCCTCCAGAGCACGATATAACCTCTACTCCCATGAATAGATTAACTCGTTGGAGACTTATCCACAAGCCGCGCAATCCTTTTGGGGAGCTTGGTCCACAAGCTATCTTCAATCCCTGACTCCTAGATCAAAATGGTTTCTCCCTAATCCTGAACTCAAATCTGGTGATTTGATCCTTCTTCCCAAGGCGAATAAATTACCTCTTCATTGGCCTATAGGTAAAATTATTGATGTTTACCCTGGTAGTGACAATGTCACAAGGGTCGCAAAGATTAAATTTCAAGACACGGTCTTAACTCGACCTGTCAACAAAATCATTCCCTTGAGATTTAACAATTAAATGTTACAATGCTTTCTTTACTTAAGTATTCAATAATCCTTTATTATTTATCAGGCACTTATTGAATACCTCTGTTCCATGTTTTTTTTTATGTGTACTTTTGTCTTGGCAATATTCAATTTTTGTGATCTCGCTTTCTCGCTTATATTTCTCAAATTATACCAAATTTGGGTGGGCGGAATGTTGCGTACAGCGTACACTGCGTACCGTATCAATGCCTCCCCATAAATGCAGCCCTGACTTGCAACAAGAGAGCCCCTTGGCTTCAAACAAGTCAGTGGTAATTTTCCATAGAATTTGTAAGTTCAACTCTCTATTCTCTGCCCTCTGCAGTTACCTTTTGACAATCAGAGAGATCACACCTCAGTTCAAATTTAGTGTATACCATTTTCGTGCAACGCTCAATATTTCTTTAAAAGTATCAAATTAAAGATAGTTATTACCAACAAAGCTCACTCATCTTCCCACTCTGCCCCATCATCAAGAAGAGCCGGCCGGCACCCCGTAAGTCAACCCCGCTAGAGTCTTCAAAGGTGAGTGAGCCCTCATTTTTCTCTTCTTCCCTTCGAACCTTGTGGGCTGTCCCCCACAATATCAAATGAGTTCAGTCTCATTCAACAGGTTAATTCCAAAAATAAATTGTAGGTGCCTTATTTTTCTTCCATAAATTTTGTAATCCTCTCTAAAGAAATTTAAAGTAAAGTTACCTTGATATTTTCAAAATTAGTTGGACAGACAAGTTGCACAGGAGCATCAAACAATTCAACTGGACTACAAGAAGTCCATGAGCGGTACTGACCCAAAAATTCATGAGTTAGAAGATGACCTGACACAGATGTCATAGTCATCACACAAGGAGATCCTCGGAAATTATAGTCAAACTCATAGATTTTGTTGAACTTGGAGAGTCCTTCCCTCTGAAATAAATCAAATTTAAAAAGTTATCAGAATTTGTGCAAATCACAACCATCCAAACTAACTTAACTTAATATTTTTATAATTATTTGCCTTACTTAGGAGTTGAACCACCAACCTGTAGGTTCTGAAATGAATCAACGTAAATAAAACTTATATTTTGCTTTTAACCCTGCAATTTGGACATGATAAAAAGCTAATTAATATTTTACTTTATATTCTTCTTGAACATGTTTGGTTCATTTCCTTTCCAAGAAGAATGATCTTAAAATTGCCATTTTAAATTGTCCCACCAGGTGCATTTTGTTAAAAATTATAGAAAGTACCCAGTAGGTACTTCTACTTTGAAATATTTCTAGTGAACAAGTCATAAGTATAGGTACCTACACCATTAGAACCGATCACCCTACACCTAAAAGAACCAAAATATAACAAATTAAAAATTACCCTTCTGTTGTTTCCATTGGAAAGAAAGCCTGCAATGTGCTTTGCAGCATCATTTTTCTCTGCAACATTCAATATTTTCATTTTTCCAGGAGAGGCGTTGGTAGAAAAATTTACCAAGACATGAAAGAATCGATGATGGAATAATTTTGCATGAAATGTACTTGTAATATTTAAGATCATCTAAATTGTACTGTAAAAACTTGTAATGAGAGGTATAATAGTATCACTTTATTTAAACGTCCAGCCTAAGTAGGACAAAAGTAACTCTTATTATAGGTATCACAATTTTAGTGGCTAGTACAAATTATAATCCTTATTAATTTCCTAAAAAATGCCAATATCTTGTTTTTGCCCATAATTCTTCCACTGGTTGCTGATAACATTAAAGCAGCTAATCATTTTTCATCACAAGGCATGAGTGGATCCAAGACATCTAATAATATTTAGACTACCAGATAAGGACTATCAAGTCTCATTATTCAAGCAGTAAGCCCAATACGTGTTATTAGATGGTAAAAATCCCAAATTGGAGGATAACTTGTCATGTCCTGGCTGGGTTTCGAACCCGTGACCTTTGTGCCTGCTCACTAAGGACACAAAGATCCATTACTATGTGGTCAAAATAATACATGGGAGCATAAATTGTTGTCCTGGGTGTTATTTGAATCTACAGTCTCTGGATTATCGGAGGTAGGTGGCACATCTGGAATAGTAATTGTTGAAGTAATCCAGAGTAATTTGAAACCCAGCTGTACCATCACAAGTTATCCTTCCATTTGTAATTTTGACAACATAATAATATGTCTTGAGCTTTTACTACTGCATTTTTTTTGTTTTATTAGGTTTTAACATCATGGTTCAACTTCTGGGTCATATAGGTACAATGGGGGTGTTACCCTCCATTTGCAGGAAAATCACAAACTTGCTTGCTACCCACATTAACCTCACCCAGCCTGGGTTGGGTCAGCATGCTAGCATCAGGAAGTCTTCACCTCGCTGAATATTGCTTTTTTTCTCTGGATTTATTGGTAGTTATGTGTTAGAGCATTCTTGATTGTTTTCTTATCAAAAGCCAATCCATCAGCCATGGTTGCTCAAATTCAAAAGCGATACGCGGAACACAAAAACACTCTATTCTCTAATTTAAATAAAAAACAATTCATTTTTATTTGAGGAATTCCTCTTTTGGCAGAAGAACCAAATTTAAATGAAAAGGAAAATAACGACAAACGAAATGACAACGAATCGTAGATGTTCTAGCTAGAAGTCAGGTGCGTGAAGATAGCACCCGACATTGAAGCTAGAATTTTGTACCACCTACCATAATAATGTACTAATTATGTACTGTTAGGAACAACAAACCCCGAATTTTGTACTCCAACCGTAACCCCAGGAGAGCGGTTGAAACATGTCGGGTGCTAACTTCACGCTAGCACCCGACATTGAAGCTAGAATTTTGTACCACCTACCATAATAATGTACTAATTATGTACTGTTAGGAACAACAAACCCCGAATTTTGTACTCCAACCGTAACCCCAGGAGAGAGGTTGGAACATGTCGGGTGCTAACTTCACGATTTTAACCGATGGAGCTAGAATATTGTACCGCATACCAAAATAATCTCTGAATTATGTACTCCCAGGAACGACAAACCCCGAATTTTGTACTCCAACCGTAACGCCAGGAGAGAGGTTTTAATATCGAAAAACCCACCCCCCGCCTCGCCTATTGAAACGCAAATCACATACAGAACTACATGGAACCCCGCGCCTCACCTCTTCCATTGCAACGCAGCGATGGGAGCAGAAGTGTGGGGGGACTTCACGTTGTCGGTGCACGTATTAAACCATAGGTTCTCAAACAGTGGTACTCGGGACAATTTCAGGTGCACAAAATTGTACCTACTACCCTTTGTTACCATTTAGGTACATGTGCGAATTTGGCTTTTCTCAAATGATGTATTTGAAAAACAAGTATAGGAGTAAGTTAGATGTGTCCTCTGACATTCGCGTTAAAATGAGTAACACTTAGCCTGATATTGATGCAATTGTTTCGGAGAAGAGTAGGTAATCTCACAGAATGTAGATAGGGTAGACCTTTCCATTTTTTTTCGTCGCGGATAACTCAGATGCAGGCGTTGCTGACGAAGATAAACAATCGTTTATTGATGTGACGTTTATAAGCTCACATTACTTTGGTAGGTATGTACTAGGGTTGCCAGATCATTTCCAGCCCAAAACGGGACAAGAGACCTAAAAGGTCCAAAAAAACGGGATTTTGGATGAAAATACGGGACAAGCCCTTTTTAACTTTCAGTTGAAATCATGTCAGCCGAACACCTGTTCCTGATGTCTGTCCATTTCAGGTTCATTTGAGAGAAAACTCTCTCTATGTAACAGTTCGAGCTAGGAATGCTCATTACAAATGATACAATTTTGAATACATTTTGTAAATTTAAATTTACAAAATTTATCAATTTATTATCACCTAAATTACCAGAGGAGATGGTGAAACTGGGGAAAATACGGGACACGCGTGTCCCGTACGAGACATTTTGAAAAGTGCCCAAAATACGGGACGTCCCGGGAAATACGGGACGTCTGGCAACCCTAGTATGTACCTACCTTATTTTTTAACGTCAGCTTCTTTGTGGAATTGTGTTAAGTATGATATTATGTAATAAGTAATAAGTTATCGTATTTGTGCTATTCACTTTCGTGATGTCACAACTACTCAAACTCGCTTTACTCAATCTATGCTGAAACCGGGACTTGAACCACCGACCTCCAGGTTACAAGTCCGCCGCCTTATCGGTAATAACATAATGTCATACTCTGTATACCTATTACTATTTACTTTTATAATAAATCATAAATCGCTTCTGAAATTTTATATTTTCCTTTTTCCTAACAAACGGAACACTGTGAACACAGATTTTCCAAACGTCGTGGGTTCGAATCCAAGTGAGGACATGACAAAATACCTTCTGTTTGGAATTCTTATCACATGATCTTGACTTGCTAGTGGGGAAATGAGACTTTAATAGTCCTAATTCGGCAGTATAAACAAGCCAATATTATTATTATTATTCTTTATATAATTACATGCTATGATTAAGTAGTAGTCAAGCTGGCAGAGTGAGTTGGCGCGCTAGGCATTGCACGCACGGTAACCTGGGTTCGATCCCCAGCGAGGTAGGATTTTTCTGCTCTGTACTTAGATGTCCGGGGTCCACTCATATATAACTCGTGAGGAAAAATGAGTAGCTCTTTTGATGTGAAACAGCGACCAGTGGCGGAATTATAGGCAAAAATTGTATAAGATATTGTATATTAAGGTGGTATAGTCCTATAATTCAGCGCTACTCACCAAGTTGTGACATAATATATGTATGTATGTATTATTTTATTTGTGGTGAAGCACAAGGCCTCTTCACAATTTTTGTGGGTAGCGCAGCATTACTAAGAGCCTCCTTTACATTTCGAATTATTCTATGACATTAATTTCTTTTTACTCTGGTAATCCCGCCACTGGTCGTTACTCATACAAGTAACCACTCATTTTTCCTCACGAGGTATGAGTGGACCCCGAACATCCGAGTACAGAGCAGAAAAATTCCTACCCCGCTGGGGATCGAGCCCAGGTCACCGTGTGCAATGCCTAGCGCGCTAACTCACTCTGCCACGGTGACTAATATATTTCAGGAACATTAAACTCCAAATTGCCAACGTGGCGTCGCTGGCGCGTTGAGTGCACCAGTTCTCTCAGGATCACCGAGGTTAAGCAACGTTTAGCGAGGTAAACGTTGTTTAACGTTGCTTAACACATAAATCTCACCCAACCCAGGCTGGGCGAGGTTAATGTGGGTAGCAGGTTTGTGAGTTTCCTACGAATGGAGGGTAACACCCCCGTCGTGATATGACCATGCAATGCAGTTGTAGGGCAAGTTCGAAAAATACTTGGAACTTTGTACATGTTGGTCCGGCGTGAAGTTGGCACCCGATAGAGAGTGATAGAGAGACACACAGAGAGAGAGAGAGAGAGACAGAGAGAGAGAGACAGAGAGAGAGAGAGAGAAAGAGAAAGAGAAAGAGAAAGAGAAAGAGAAAGACAGAGAGAGGAAGAGAGAAAGAGTGATAGAGAGAGAGAGAGAGAAGAGAGAAAGAGAGATAGGGAGAAGAGAGAGAGCTAGAGAGAAGAGAGAGACAGAATAGAGGTGACAGAGAGAGGTGAGAGAAAGAGAGAAGAGAAAGATAGAAGAGAGAGAGAGAGAGAGAAATAGAGATAGAAAGAGAGAAGAGAGAGAGAGAGAAATAGAGATAGAAAGAGAGAAGAGAGAGAGAGAGAGAGAGAAATAGAGATAGAAAGAGAAAGAGAGAGAGAGAAAGAGAAATAGAAAGAGATAAGAGAGACAGAGACAGAAAGAGAGATAGAAAGAGAGAAGAGAGAGAGAAAGAGAAATAGAGATAGAATTTTGAATTGAATTGAATATGATAACTTTATTGAACAATAATTATTTACAATGTATAATATCTCCTAAGATAAGTCTATATATACCTTTTTCGGAGATGATCTCTTTCCGAAAGGTTCATTAATTTCATATTTTTTTAATTCTTAAAGTTCTTTAGATATTAGCTACATAATATTAGGTTGTAAGCACAGAAAATAAATAAAATTTTATTTTTACAATCTAGTGACACTTGAAAAAGCAATTGTCTGCTATGATTTTTCTCTCAACTATTTATATAAAATAATACTTTTTTTAATCTTCTTCTTCAGTGTTTGTCTATTTTCTTCATCTAAAAAATCTTCACAGAACTTATTCAGTAAAGTAGGTATGATGTATTCTAGCCTTCTTTGACCGTACTGGATGGTATATACTTGTGGCCTATTGAATTTTTGTTGCCTGAGTCCATATTGATGTTCTGTGAGCTGCCTAAAGTTTTTATTAAAAAAATTACTGTATAAATTTACAAATATTGAGAGTTCTTCTGGTGTAAAACATCGAATATTATTATTTTGAAACAGAAGTTTTTTAATTTTGGTTTGTTGACTATCTAGAGGTTTCAAAACATACTGAGGTGCATATGTGTATAATGTGACACCATATTACCTCAGAAGTGAGTCAACCAAAGAAAAATATATTGACACTTTAGTACTCATTGGTAAGTTGCCTGCATTTATTACAGTCAGTTGGTATTTTAGAATTCTAAGTTTAGAGCACAAATTGTAAACATGTCTTTTCATTTTGAATTCGCTGTCTATAATTACCCTAAATATTTTGCCTCGTTTGTATATTCTATTTGGTGACAGGAACAGATGGTTGTGTAGGATTTCGTCTCCAGGCATTTGCGGCTGTGACATAAGATTTTAAAATTATTCATGTTGGTTTTTTTACTCTTATAGCTTATAGCCCATCACTAATGCTTCGGTTTTCTTTTCATTCAGGTATATGTTATTATTATAAAGATATTTCTGTAAATTAATTAAATCTACCTGAGCATTAGCGACGGCATTTTCTACTTCTTTGTGAATTGACACGATACAGCTGTCGTCCGCAAACATTTTGAGGTTTGTCTTCCTGTGTATGTATTTAACGTCGTAGGTGTATAAATTGTACCACGTAGGGGAATTTACCCCCCTCCCCCCTGACAAAGGCCTTGATTCACTGGCAGCTCGAAAGAGAGAAGAGAGAGAAAGAAAAATAGAGATAGAAAGAGAGATAGAAAGAGAGAAGAGAGAGAGATTGATTGATTGAAATATCATTTATATTTATTTTCAATTATTTACAGTTAAATGTGATCTCCTAAGCTAAGACTAACTTTTTGAGAGATCGCTCTCATCTCATTACTTAAAAACTAAAACTAATATTATAAAAATTATCCATACAACACAGTATTACAATGGGAAAGTAGCAGTGACGACTGTAGTAAAATGGAGTAATACAAATTACAAAAGACAGAAAAATTACAATGCTCCTTGCCTCAGCATATGGGTTCCGAGCGGGTGCAAATTTGTTTATTATCTTATTATTTTATGAACAACTTAAAGATCTTACGTTTAGACGAGAGTTATTTAAATTCTATCTATGGTATTCCAAGAATACTTTCTTTGATTTTTTGTTTCACAAGATGTTTGTTTTCCTCTGAAAGAAAATCCTGGCAATATCTATTTAGTAGTGAGGGTATTACATACTCTAACCGTTTTTGTCCATACTGTGCGGTATTAACATTCGGACGTCTGTATTTCTGTAGTCTTAGTGCATAGGGTTGATCAGTGAGCTGAAGATACTTCTGGTCAAAAAAATTAATTAGGAGTAGGACATATTTCGATAGTTGTTGGAATGACAGAGAGAAAGAGAGAAGAGAGAGAAAGAGAAATAGAGATAGAAAGAGAGAGAGAGACAAAGAGATATAGAAAGAGAGAAGAGAGAAGAGAGAGAGAGAGAAATAGAGATAGAAAAAGAGAAGAGAGAGATAGAGAGAAAGAGAAATGGAAAGAGAGAAGAGAGAGAGAGAGAAAGAGAGATAGAAAGAGAGAAGAGAGAGAGAGAGAAAGAGAGATAGAAAGAGAGAAGAGAGAGAGAGAAAGAGAGAAGAGAGAGAGAGAGAGAGAAATAGAGATAGAAAGATAGAAGAGAGAGATAGAGAGAAAGAGAGATAGAAAGAGAGAAGAGAGAGAGAGAGAAAGAAAAATAGAGATAGAAAGAGAGAAGAGAGAGAGAGAAAGAGAGATTGACCCCCCTGGGGCTGCCCCTGTTAAGAGTATGAAAAATTAAACCCCCTGAAAGGGTTTCCCCCTCCATATGGTGAGGCACGTGTTTCGGGGTTTTCTGAGGATCGCTTCCATAGACGAGATCTTTTGACTGGCACCTTTTTTGTTATACACCCTGTTTATTCTGTTTGCCAATACCATACATATATTTATAATAAACATCAGTTTACACCATATACAGTTTAAAGCTCTTGATAAACACACATTATATAGATACTTCACGTTTAAGTCGTAAAACAAAATGGGGAAAAAAATCTATGTTCCCAACACTTTTAATGTATACAATATAGGTACATATTACTTTTAATGTAAAGGAAAGGTAAATAAATAAAAGACAAAAAGAAAAGAAAAAAAAAGAAGACAAAAAAAACCTTCCTAATATAGCAAATTTGTGAACTTTTTGTTTTCTATATAATTATATACATTATCTACAACAACTAATGAATTAATGTAAAGGAAAGGTACAAAAAAAAATTTCCTAATGCTTATATTTTTTTCTTCTATCATAAACTATGTAAGTAGGAATGCCTAGTAAAAATGCTTCTACTTTCTCCACAGGTAACACGACTATTACAGAAACATGACTCAACATACAATATACAACACTGACTAGACAATGACTTAACTCAAACTGCCCAACAAACAAAGACACGAATACAAATTAAATGTATCTTCCTGTGGTTAAATTAGCAGGAAGATAACAACATGATCACAGAAAACACACAGGATGATAACAAAAAAAAGTCAAAAACAGGGAGGCGGATAAGTCAAAAACAGGAACCGCTCCCCCAAATAAAGCTAGATAAACCTTATCTAGCAATTATTAGTAAAGTTGCAATTATTATTATTTGCTACAGACAACTTTACCACTTTAATATACAATATCTTGTACGATTTTTTTGCCTATAACTACGCCACGAGTCGCTGTTTCACATCAAAAGAGCTACACATTTTTCCTCACGAGGTAATATATATGAGTGGACCCCGAACATCTAAGTACAGAGCAGAAAAAATCCTACCTCGCTGGGGATCGAACCCAGGTCACCGTGCGTATTGGCCTAGCGCGCTAACTCACTCTGCCACCTTGACTACTACTTAATCATAGCATGTAATTATATAAATAATAATAATAATATCGGCTTGTTTATACTGCCAAATTAGAACTATTAAAGTCTCATTTTCCCAACAGCAAGCCAAGATCATGTGATAAGAATTCCAAACAGGAAGGTATTTGTCATGTCCTCACTTGGATTCGAACCCACGACGTTTGGAAAATCTGAGTTCACAGTGTTCCGTTTGTTAGGAAAAAGGAAAATATAAAATTGAAAATTTCAGAAGCGATTTATGATTTATTATAAAAGTAAACAGTAATAGGTATACAGAGTATTACAGAGTATTACAGAGTATGACATTATGTTATTACCGATAAGGCGGCGGACTTGTAACCTGGAGGTCGGTGGTTCAAGTCCCGGTTTCAGCATAGATTGAGTAAAGCGAGTTTGAGTAGTTGTGACATCACGAAAGTGAATAGCACAAATATGATAACTTATTACATAATATCGTACTTAACACAGTTCCACAAAGAAGCTGAAGGTAAAAAATAAGGTAGGTACATACCTACCAAAGAAATGTGAGCGTAATATAAACGTCACATCAATAAACGATTGTTTATCTTCGTCAGCAACGCCTGCATCTGAATTATCTGCGACGAAAAAAAAAATGGAAAGGTCTACCTATCTAAATTCTGTGAGATTACATATTATATACCTACTCTTCTCAGAAACAATTGCATCAATATCAAGCAGAATGTTACTTTATTAGCTATCATACTTGTGTTAATCACTTTCGTGATGTCATAACTACTCAAACTCGCTTTACTAAATCTACGCTGAAACCGGGACTTGAACCACCGACCTCCAGGTAACAAGTCCGCCGCCCTATCGATTAAACTACTGAGGTCGGTCTAATCAGGTTGAATGTTACTCATTTTAACGCGAATGTCAGAGGACACTTCTAACTTACTCCTATATTTGTGTTTTACAAATACAACATGAAAAGCCAGATTCGCACATATAATGATGTGGTAACAAAAGGTAGTAGGGCTTTTATTATTTTTTTGTGGAGACTTGATATTGATTTTCATCAAAAAATCAACTTAACTACTAGTGTTAAACATATATTATCTTTCACGGTCTTTGTGTACGGTCAAAATTTTATCATATTTTGTGTACAACTGAAAATGGCTTCCCGTACCATCTGAAACTGCCCCGAGTACCACTGTTTGAGAACCTATGGTTTAATTCATGAGAACAACGTGGAGTCCCCCCGCACCTCTGCTCCCATCGCTTCGTTGCAATGAGAGAGGCGCGGGGTTCCATACAGTTCTGCATCTGATTTGCGTTTCAATAGGCGAGGCGGGGGGTGGGTTTTTCGATGTTAAAACCTCTCTCCTGGCGTTACGGTTGGAGTACAAAATTCGGGGTTTGTTGTTCCTGGGAGTACATAATTCAGAGATTATTTTGGTATGCGGTACAATATTCTAGCTCAATCGGTTAAAATCGTGAAGTTAGCACCCGACATGTTCCAACCTCTCTCCTGGGGTTACGGTTGGAGTACAAAATTCGGGGTTTGTTGTTCCTAACAGTACATAATTAGTACATTATTATGGTAGGTGGTACAAAATTCTAGCTTCAATGTCGGGTGCTAGCGTGAAGTTAGCACCCGACATGTTTCAACCGCTCTCCTGGGGTTACGGTTGGAGTACAAAATTTGGGGTTTGTTGTTCCTAACAGTACATAATTAGTACATTATTATGGTAGGTGGTACAAAATTCTAGCTTCAATGTCGGGTGCTATCTTCACGGACCTCTAGAAGTCTCCAACTTTTCTGAAAGAATAATATCAACTATTCTACAGGGTACGTCAAAATCCGTAACTCTGCAAAATGAAATTATTTTACCACACATGTGGGACTATTTTCATCAAAAATCCCTTTTCATGGAAAATGTCCCTGCGCTATTAGTTCTCTATAAAATCTAGGATACCTAACTAGATCAATCCTATTTTCAAATTCCATCGCGATTGGTTCTTACAGGACTCATTGCAAACTTGAAAAATCTCATTATGCCCTTGGAAAAATGTAAACATTTTAAACCCGCCAAAAATATTAGGAGGGGGATAAGCGGTCGTATAAGGGAGGAAATAGTGAATTGTTGGTTATTTTCCTACCTATACAATTCTAAAATGAATCGAATTGTTTCGGAGTTTAGTCAAATCCTGTTCCCGCCCAAAGATTTTTCTTAATGTACCTAAACTATCATCTGTGTGATACATAAATATATATGGTTGGTGCTCATAAAATTTAATTTCAGAAAAATTGATTGATGTTCCCGATCTGGAAGACCCCGGATTCTTTGAAGGTGTTGAAGATGTTGCACAGTGCAAGAATGCCATTATCATGCTCATGCAGAACAGCTAAACACAATGAAGGTATGACCCGTGTGACGTTCTTTTAGAAATTTAAGGTGCAAGCAAGCTCAGATAATTTTTCACTCCGTCTCCTGAATACTCACTCCAGAGAGTGCAGTTGAGAGTTGAGAGGGAGACTTTTGAGGCTAGCTAGCCTAGCTAGCATAAAGTAAAATGATTAAAACATTCAGGAGTAATGACTTTTGTGTCAAGTTGTGTCTTGACGTAGTTGACGTGCACGGAACTTGGCTCGTTTTTTGTTAACAGAAAGCAGTGAGGGAGTATCAAAGCGACCTCACAAAGTGAAGTTCTTTTTTAACCTGGGTTCTAGACGATTTGGCTTTCGTTTGTCTCTCTGTTCTGCGAAATAGTGGTTTTCAATTATTATTAAAAAACACTAATAAGAATAACAATTTTTCGAAATTGATGTTATAATCTTTTTTTGAACCCTATCGAGAAATTTAATTCGTTGCTACTAGTCGTTGTTCATTTTTTCCTAGTTGCTAGTGATTAGACTGATAAGTTCACTCACTTTAAATGCAGGCAGAAGGAAAAGCACCGAACGGCGAACAACATTGAATATGTGGGTCATGAACCTCTCTCAAGTTTGCTAATTGTTTGATACTCTGTTTTATCTTATTCTTATGTAATAGCTTCCATTTCCGAACATCCCTTTCTTAACTGTAAATTTAGATGAACTGCGAATTAATATTTTCTACATCGTGTACAGATCATTAAAATGGACGAGTTTTGCGGCACGAAATTCTGGGTAAGTATCGAGTATTCCATCTGTAGTCCAATCAGAATAGGAAAAATAGGACCACTGTAATATAGCCCTGAAGACTATGCTATGCTTTCGGGTGTAACGCCCCTTTCATGCTAAGGTCATATCAAAAAGGCAGTTGTGTTTGTGCCCTCCATTTCCTAGAATGCTAACCAGTGACCCACATTACCCTCAGTCAGCC
Organism: Bactericera cockerelli; assembly: GCA_024516035.1. Classification (NCBI taxonomy): domain Eukaryota; kingdom Metazoa; phylum Arthropoda; class Insecta; order Hemiptera; family Triozidae; genus Bactericera; species Bactericera cockerelli. The sequence continues at coordinate 65,161,701 of CM044955.1, read as the reverse complement.
TTGGGTTAGTGTGGCAATAGCCAGTATCAAGAGGATATGAATAAGAATGGTCACCCATCTATGTCTTAACTTCGCAGAACACTACTTAACTTCAGTGACAGGATGAGTTCTAGTGTATTCAAGATGCAATTGAGACACTGACCAGTACTGAAGACTATAGGTACCTAGTTAGTGATTTTGTTGTTGGTGGGATTTATCACTTTTTGTAAGCCTTTTCTTGTTGTTGAGCAAAAACATTTTTTTACAAAATCACTTCTTAAATTCTCAACTGATTCTCTGCAAATTTGTTATATGTGGTAGGACAGTGTTTTACCTCCACTCTAAATTTTACAAAAAATCTGTAGCAGGAAGTTGAGGACTATAAAATTTTGCACCTACTTATTTGTCCAAGGTTTTGGATTTTTCTCTAAAATAATGTATTTTACAAACAGTGTACCTATGTAAAACACTAATATGCATGCAACAACAAAATTTCATCAAGATCAGCTGTATTGTTCACAAGATACATAATTGTTTGAGTAAAAAGTTAGAAGTAAGGCAAGATCCACTACCTAGTTTATTTACTACAATTCAAAGTTGATGATTTTAAAATGGAACCTTCTCAAATACCTACATCTCATATAATTATGTGTACCAAATTTCGTTGTAATCTGTTCAGTATTTTCTGAGATTATGTGTTGCAAGGAAAGCAAATAACATTGGTTTTGAGTCTTACAGTCAGTCACTCTGACTGAAAGACTCAGAACCAATGTTGCTCAGGAGGTTTCAACATGTCTATAAATCTGATTTTTTTTTTTAAATTTAAAGAAGAAGAAGAAAATAATTGACATAAACTAACACAATACTTACAATATCTAATATTAGGTATTATCAAAAGTAAAATTACACCCTTGTTCAATATAGTTTTTTTTGTTTACAGTATTGGATTACAAGACAATTGACAGTACAGTTCACATGAAGCCAACATTCTGAACTAAAACAGAAAATCATGCATAAATGTTCTAAGAGTTATTTATTTACACTGAACTTTCTATACAAAACAATCAACAATAATTTTTTTTTAATAAACTTAAAAATATGTACAAAAAATAAAGAACATTATTAATTTTTATTTACAATTGTTTTGTAATCTGGGGTGAAGTTAATGCCTTAGACATTCTCTGCCACTGTACGCCATCTCTGCCACTGAACACTGTCTCTGCCACTTAATGTTCCATTTTAAAGCTCTCTTACTCTCAAAAAATCTATGTCTCCTTTTCAACTGCCACATTTAGTTCAAATAATGCATTCAGTGAGTGTGTTATTTGAACAACATTTGATGTTTCAAAGGGTGATTTGGGGATTCTGAAAGTGAGAGTGCTTTCTGGAATGATGCCCTGTTGTCTGAGCTCTAAATAACCTGTTCTCTGTTTGGTCCACAGGATCAGAATTTGACGTGGTTCACAGACCACCCTGAGTTGACCCCCTGTTTTGAGTCCACTGCACTCGTGTGGACACCATGTCTCTTCCTGTGGCTCTTGGCTCCTCTCGAAGTCTACTACCTGGTCAACAGCAAGTTCAGAAACATACCCTGGAACCTCCTTAACCAATCCAAACTGGTATGTATGAAGATTTAGAAAACCAACCTCAGTCGTTGTGTGGTTACCTTTTTTGTTCTTGTAGAGTAGAGGAAGGATATCTTCAGGTGTACTTTTGTTGATACTGATTTGTATACGCCAATGAATGATACTCTAACTGTAAAGAGACTCTTTTTCTTTAGTCTCATTCTTGCAGGATAAACATTAAACAGAGTTATGTATTAAATATTTTTTTTGTCTTTTGGGATGTCTTTTGGTGTACTTATGTTGAGTCAGCACTTCAATGGAAAAGGTTTTGTCAGAAAGGGGCACATTATGGAATGGACAAGCTGTAAACTATTTGCCTATAATGCAAAAGAAAGTATAGGTCTATCTACAGTGGCTTTTGTTTTATGGCTGCAAAACTCATGATTTATCAATGTATGATACAAATTACTTTGTATCCCCAAGGGCCCATAAGTCCCCAATATGGGCCATCTTGTTCTCAATGTAAGATCTAATTACTATAGAGTTGCTCCCTCATGTAAACTCAGAAGTGAGCTCCTGATCAGTTTGATCTACAAGTACTATTGCAATCTATTGCATTTACGTGTATGATTCATATCTTCTTCAAATGATCTTTAAAAAAAATCAACTCTAGCTATCTGTACTGTCCTCTGACATTTTCTTGATTGCTGTATCAAACAATAGGTCTTACAGGGTGATGCAGAATTATTTATTCATTTCCAAATATACATTTTTTTCCTTCATTATTTCCAATCAATCTTATTTAATGTCACTTTCAATGTCATATACAAGGGAACCATTGTTTTTAGACACCTGCATGAAGTAAGTTATCTATTTGAGACTTGAAAATTTTGTTGAACACTTGTATTTAGGCTATTGACCATCATATGATTATATTAATTTCACATCTCTGATGTGACTTGTTAAAATATAATCAAATAGACAAAACATGAGTCAGCTTAAAACAAGTATCTTTTGAATCTTAGACTTATACCAAATATTTTTATTATTTCATTCTTCAACCAAAAAATATTGTCCCAGTTGCAGCGTATTAGAGACCCTGTAATGTGATTTCATTTTAAATTCCTGACCCTGTGTAGATCTAGTTTTCAACACTGGTGGCACAGTTTCTATTATCTTAATCAAATAAACTAGTCGTCAGAGGTACATTATCATCAAAAATAGACTACCATTTTGTGTCGTCTCTAATCTAACATTGCACGGAGTGTCTTCATCATTGTAATTCATTATACTCTTGTATGTGATGACATCATTCTTAAGTAAATATGAAATAGTATCATGATTGATCATTTGATCAATGGAGAATAGAGTACCTAATGTTGAAGAAATGTTTTAGTTATAATATTGAATGAAGATAATACTTCCTCGTGAATGGTTCACATTGTTTACACTTGGTAATATTTTTATATCAACTTTCCCTTATCACTATGTTCTGATATATCACTTGCATCTTCAATTTCTTTTTAAATTGATTCACTTAAAATTTGTTTAATATGATAGAATACCATTTTTCCTACATTCTAAGGGTTCATCAATTGCCAAATATCTTTATTCTACTGTTGAACTTATCACTGAATAACTTCCAAGTACCCTCTACACATACAGTTCTACAGTCTACACAATAAATCACTATAATAATAATACTCTTTAGCTGAAGGTAACCATCAGGCGAGGAGGTTAATGCTCAAAGCATTTTCTACCACCTAACCCTCAGAGTCTTATTATTACATGCTCACAAACTCAGATAAATGAGGAAGAATTCATGCAAGGGATGGGTTTCAAACCAACGGATCCCTACACTACCTGGATTACCAGACTAGCGTGTTAACTGCTTGACTACCATTCATAAATTATTGAAAATAAATAAATATATATCTATGATATAGTTAATAGTTTATCTATAATATAGTTCACAGAACTACTAGTGTTTGTTATTCTCGGAAGTAATAAACTGCTATTACGTGTGGTCTCTAATCTAGCATTGCCTTGCGTGTATTCATCGTCGTAATTCATAATATTTGTCTCTGGTGACATCATTGTTAATTGTAGTAGTTAGATAGCGAAGGAATTCAGAATTTCTCACTGTCTCAATAATAATAATATTGCCTTTTTTATACTGCCCGCGATTAGGACTATTAAAGTCCCATTATTGCACCAGTAAGCTCAAGACATATTATAATGTGGTAAAAATCCCTAATGGGAGGATAACTTGTCATTCCCGGCTGGGTTTCGAACCCACGATCTCTGGAATCTCTGGATTCACAGAGTGCCGCCTTTACCACTGAGTTACCGGGGCAGAATAATTCAATAAGTATTAAATGAGTTATTTTTATTATATTTTGTGTTATGTCACCGTATTGGACTGATATCACAAACACTCAACCTGTCTTTCTAAAATTTGCCATAACTGGGACTCGAACAACCGACTGTCAGTATATAAAACCGTTGCCTTATCGATAGGCACCATGTCGTGGTACAAGTATTAATTAACTTATTTATTTATTTATTTTATTTATTTAATGTTTCTACGGGAACTACCCATTTTTACAAAGTCCCTACATAAAAAAAAACAATTGAACAATAAAATCAATTGAGGAAGAGAGGAAAAAAAAAAAAAAAAAAAAATACAAATGAATATAAAATTGATATAAAAAACGACTGGTTGATGATTAGTGTAGGCCAAATATTTCCGAAAGTTGAATTTTTATGATGGACATTCTGTCGTTGAAAATATCAACATTGTAAGGTGAATTTGATATGGTGTTACATACTTCCATACATCTATTCATAGGAGCTGTTTTAAAAATATTTGTTTTACCAAATTTGGGTATAAAGATGTTTTTATTTCTTGTACTTTTATAGTTACATCTGAAAGTTAAATATTCAACAAGTTCAGGACAGTTTAAGTTATCACGCATTAATTTCAAAATGAAGAAAATATCAAAAATATCGCGTCTATGTTGAAGAGTATTTAGATTATATTTTTTCATGATACTTTCATAATCATGATTATCATTTATTTCTGGATCGATAAAACCTAACGTTCTTAAGAATTTTTTTTGGATTTTTTCAATATTCTCAATATGGGTAGTATAACTTGGTGACCATAAAGAGGTACAGTATTCTAAAGAAGATCTGACAACTGAGCAATAAAGAGTTTTAAAAGTTTTAGGATCTTTGAAATTCTTTGTATTTCTTTTAATAAATCCAAGGTTACGATATGCTTTTTTTGTTATATAATCTAAATGCGAGTTAAATTTTAAGTCATTTTGTATGTAAACTCCTAAGTCTTTGGTTTCATCTTTTCTACTAAGTTGAATACCATCAATTGTGTAGTTGTATAAAACAGGTGATTTTTTCCTATGAAAAGTAACTACAAAACACTTATCAACATTCAAATACATTCTATTTAGCCCACACCAATCCTCAAGATCAGCTAAAGCTGATTGCAGTACTAAACAATCTTCAACATTTGAAATTTTGTGTGCTACTTTGTAATCATCCGCGAAGAACCACCTCCGTGTACCCGCAGCGCCGCCACTATTCATGGAACAAAGATCATTGATAAAAAGATTAAACAGAAATCCAGATATGTGGCCACCCTGCGGGCACCCAGAAGCAACAGGAACCTCTTCCGATTGGTAGTCCTGTACTTTTACAATCTGCTTACGTGACGTGAGATAAGATTGGAGCCAAAATAATAATGGTCCAGATATTCCAAAGGCCTCTAATTTGGATATTAAAATATTGATATTAACTTTATCAAATGCTTTGCTAAAGTCTGTATATATCACGTCAACTTGGCAACCCTGGTCTAAAGATGTTGTCAAAAACTCATAAAATGATATTAGGTTTGTTAATGTGGACTTGGACTTTACAAAACCATGTTGAAGATCTGACATATATGGAGACAAAACATCTTTAATTTTCTCATAAATTATGGCTTCAAATATTTTTGGTGCAGTTGATATTTTTGATATTGGCCTGTAATTTTTGACATTTGTTTTGTCACCATCTTTATGTAGTGGCAGAATATAAGATATTTTCCAAGAATTGGGAAAATTTCCTTCAGCTATAGACCTATTAAATATATGCGTCAACGGATCAACAAGCAAAGCAGCACACTCTTTAAGAATTAAAGGAGGAATACCATCCGGCCCATGGGATCGAAGAGGTTTGAGTTGATTTAACTTCTGAAGCACATTATCCCTTGTGATTGAGATATTAGACAAGGGAGGAGTCACTGATTCATCATAATTAAATATTGGGGCACATAGGCTTTCATTTGAATAAACACTCGCAAAATGTGAAGCAAAAAGATTAGCTGCATTGGTCCCATTTTTAGAAATAATATTATTATGATGTACATTCTTAGGAAGACCATTATCTTGTTTCTTTGCTCTAACATAGTCGAAAAATTTGCGGGGATTATTTTGAAGTAATTTTTCTGTCTTTGCTAAGTATTGGATGTAATCATTATGTGCAAGTGTTTTACATTCTCTTCTGACATTAGAAAATAATTCATAAATTATTTGACTCTCTGTCTCTTTGAATTGTCTATGCAAAGTTTTTTTTTCGATAATTTTATTTTTCAAGTCTAAACTAAACCAGACTGGGAATTTATGTCTACAGTTCGGTATTTTTGGGACACATCTTTCAATGCCATTCTGTATAATATTATTATAGGATTCAACAATAGAATTTATTGATGAATTTTCATCAACAACACTGTTCCAAACAATGCCTCCTAAATATTCTTTCAGTTGATCGACATTTGTTTGTTTAAAATTGAATTTATTGGTTTTATTTGGTTCAAGATATTTTGTGCTTTTAAAATCAAAATTCAATACAATGGCCGGATGATATTCATCAATAGGTATCAGAGGATCATCTGAAACCTCCAATGTAACATTTTCAAAACTTAGAAAAACCAGATCAAGGATCCTATTCAATCTGTTCCTTACATTATTAAATTGAGATAGACCCAGATATGAAATAGTATTTATCAGAATGTCAGAGGTTTCATTTCCTCCAGTAGCACTCAACCTGCAGGAATCTTGTTCGGTGAACCATTCAAGATAAGGTAAATTAAAATCCCCAAAGACGGATAAAAATGCGTCAGGATATTGTAAAAACACATCTTCTAATTTCTGAACATATAAATTTAAAATCGCGGGAGTTGGTTTAGGGTGATAAAAGGGCGTTTATAATTAAATCCTTAGAACCTACTTTATATTATTTATTCAATAAATCTGGATATTCTAACAGTCCAAACAATCATCAAATGGGCGTATTTGTGTTAAGCACTGGAGCCATATCACAACCAGTCTTACTAAAATTTGTCATACATGGGACTCGAACCATCGACCTCTTGATTACGAGTCCATTGTCTTATCTTTCAAGCTACTGAGGTTATTCAACGTGCCATCGACGCGACACTGACTAGAAAATATTATCTAACGCTGCATCGTTTGTAGAGCTAGCTCCATGGGATCGTACCGTTTCACTATACGAAAAAAAGTATAATTCGATTAAACGTAGCATTTGTACGCAATAACCAATCCGAGTGCCGTTGTGTGACAGTTGAAAGGTAGATTGTGAGAGTCGAGAATAATGTTTCTGGAACGGGCTACTGGCCCGAAAGATCCGAAAGTTTCAACGGCGAAGGGAGTAAAATTGAATCAAGAGAGAATTTTTCGATTTTTCTTTGTTTTGAGTGACGTCACTTGTGATTGGCATGAATATGATAACCTGAGATAAAAGCAGAACAGACCATGGTCAATTGCAAGCTTCATCTCACAAGATAAGGCGAACATCGCCCCCTAGCAAACAGGTTACAATAGCGCCCAAGTGCATAGTTGCTAATGAACATGATTAAATCAATCAACTTTAAGTACAACTAGCGGGCTGTCGCCCGCTTTGCGGGCCGAGGCATGGCCGTGAAAGCAAAAAATCCTTTTTCGCCAATGGCAGGTGTTGTAGTGGGAAAACTAGGTATTACAGTTTGGGCTGTAGAGCGATGATCAGTCAGTTAGTCAGTCAGTGAATTTGACATTTATATATTAAGATCAAATAGCTAATGGCCGCGCTTAATCAGGCTGTTAGTGACTATGCACTCACCATAAGCCAGTCATTTTTTTGACGAGTGTTTGAGGATTTTTATTTCGTAGCCATGAAACAGCAGCTATTGCAGACGTTTCTAGTCTGTGTTGTAGCTTATCCATCCCGTAGTACGCCTCCCCTCTGATGGGCGAGAAGTGACAATACATCCCATCTAAGTGCTGGGTCAACGCGAGCGTACTGTGACTAAATTATGAATACATTTTTTGACTTTGGGGTGCAAACTTGATACAGAGCATCCAAATAAAGAAGAAAAGCAACTACCCGTCCTGGAATCAAACCCGGGTCACCATCTGTTTAACCCATCACAGCACACTATAAACGGAGTTAATGGATAGTGTCCACTTCTATTAACACTTAGACGACCGGCATGGTTTTTAGTGAATTCTCCCGTGGGACCGGCGATGTTTAGACGTAGTGCATTTGTGTACCACCGGTGGTACACCCGGTCCATTCCGCACAGACACGCGTGTACCACCGGTGGTACACGCGGTCGTCTAAGTGTTAAACCTAACAGTCTGGCTGGAGGACGTTAGACAGGGAGAAGACCAGTGTCCCGCTAGAGGACTATAAACAGAGAACAGACTAGCCAACCCTTACAAGCCAGGCTAGCTTGCAGTTTCCTAAGGGTTTAATGGCTTATAAAGAAAAGTCCAAGTCCTCATGATGGTTGATCGCACATAGAAATATGTGGTTCAGGACGAGCCAACTTTGAAATAAAGTTGGCTGGAGACCATCACTCACCCCTCCAGCTGTAGCTACAACAACAACATTAAACCTAATCCTGTTTTATAATTCGGCCCTCAGTCTCATTCTTGCAGGATACACAGAGTATTGTATTGTAAGTACTCAACAATGATCTCTTTGGTTCCAGGCGTTCACAGCGCTTCTCTGTCTCATATCCCTCTTGGATCTGGTGCATGGGCTGTCCTATGGCGATGGATACGCCGTGTCCTTTTCTACCCCTGCCATCAAGCTCATCACTTTCGTAAGTATTATTAAATGACATAGAATATTTACATACATAGATATTGAAATTAAGAAAACAAAACTTGATCAAGGGCGGTGCTAATGCAAACGGCATTGACTTCCGATAGTAACATAGTAACACGTCCCGGTAGCTCAGTGGTTCGAAAGCCAGCCGGGACATTTATCTAGTAACGTGTCCCGTGGTCAAGACGACGGTTCGGTAATCTAGAGGTCGCGGGTTCGAAACCCAGCCGAGACATTCATCTAGTAACGTGTCCCGTGGTCAAGACGACGGTTCGGTAATCCAGAGGTCGCGGGTTCGAAACCAACCAAGATATTCATCTAGTAACGTGTCCCGTGGTCAAGACGATAGTTTGGTAATCCAGAGGTCGTGGGTTCGAAACCTAGCCAAGGCATTCATCTAGTAACGTGTCCCGTGGTCAAGACGATGGTTTGGTAATCCAGAGGTCGCGGTTTCGAAACCCAGCCGGGGCACGACCCCCTTTGAGATTTATGTTATGCCCTCTTTGAGATTTTGTTCACATTGTAATACGTCTTGGCCTTACTGCTGGAATAATGGCACTTAACTGTCGTATTTTGGAATTATAAACAAGGCAATATAATTATTATTAAAAGACCTCTAAATTATACAGTAATAAGGCTCAATAAGTTAAATTATGAAACAGGATTAAAGTTATGATAATTCAGACAGTTCCTCAAGTTGTTTCAAGATATCACTGCGCACTATAGCCCGAGTTGATGAACCGTCTGGCTTATTTTAAGTTTAATCCTGTTTCATAATTTGGCCCTAAACATGCCAACTGTTCAACAAAGCACCTCTTTATGCAGTTGTTTTTTTCTTGTGTTTAGCGTCACTTTCAATTGCATGGTCAATTGGTCATATCACTACCTCGTATTTATTTGATGGTCAGTTGTCAACCTCTTTATTTATTTGCATCATTTGATGTTATAATACATACTCTTACATAGTTAAAATTCTCATATTGCTCAACTGTGTAGCAGATTAACTAAACTGATTTTTACTGTTTTTTTAGTGTCATTTAACGCGAAATTTCAATCACTTGAAAAGAGAAATATGATTATGATGATTCGTTTGAATGGGGAATTGTTTTTATCACTGTTGAGTGTAAGCACTCCATTCAAGCTATGCCAGCCCCCCTGGTGATTTACATTTTTGTATGTGTGCTAGGTACAAGGTACATGATATATCAAGAAAAAGTTAAAATATATAAAAATTACATTGATAAAATCAGGTGGTAGATAAAAGTAAAGGTAACTGATACATTTTCAGGACTAGTGGAAAAAAAATTAAATAAAAATAAAAATGGTATAGAAAAACTTGGTATTAGATTGGATAAAATAGGAACTTAGATACTTGGTGTAACGCTTGTGACTCCTGCCCGTGGCTCAGAAATCCTGAGTTCGATCCGCAGGTTGGGCAGAATTTTCTGACGAAAGACTGGGTGAGGTTAATGTGGGTTGTTGGTACGATTCCTAGCGATTGGAGGGTAAAACTCGGTTCTGAACAACAAGCTGAACTAGCATTTTTTCTTCCACAGAACATTTAAAATTATTTATTTTTTATATGCTTTATTTAAATTGGCAGGATGGAGCTCTTCCATCCAACCATCAATTATCATCCTTCTTTACTTTTTCAAAAAATAAATGAAAAATTAAAAATTGAAATTAATAATAAAACTGAATCATTTGATTTATTTTTCATATTTTTTTTGTCTACAAAGAACCCCATCCTAAGCCATTTTTATTTGACTTCTAAGATTCTCTGCCAAGATAAGGGTTAAACCCAAAATAAAATTAAAAAATCCTTCCACCGCCGTGGGATAACTTGTGCCTCTCTCTGTAGCTTATATACTAAGTATATAAGCGATTTGAGGTTGCTAGATTTTAGTCTAACTTAAATGTCGATAACTTGTGCCTGTCCCGCGGAATTATACAGGGTGGACCAAAAAAACGTTTACACCCGTTAATGGTAGATTACTGAGGACATTTCCAGGCCGGATCTGCAATCCGTTTTTTCGGATTCGCCTTCGTAACTGCACAAAGTAATTTTTTGCAACTTTCCGAAAAAGTCCGACTTTGGCTTATTCTTCAGGTCAGTACTTTTTTCCTGTTTAAGATGAGTTGAGTCTGAACAATTTTGCAGAAAGCCAACAAAATTTCGATGTTTCTAGCTACACTACTTTGTTTTTTACGATTTGGTTTGTCATATTTTTTTACACCTGAACAGAAAAAAACACCTAAAAAAACTTTTTTACCAAATAAAACACTCGACATTTGTCCGAACAAATTTTGGCACAGACATGGGCAAGTTTGATAAAAGTTGGCGGCCGCCCCGAGGATGCTAAAAAATAATTTTACGATTTTTTATCACGTGATCGATCTTCTGGGAAAAATTATTAGATGTTTGCCAAAAACTCTTCAAAAATCCTAAGAGTTTTCTAGCTGTAGACTGTGTAAAGGCGTCTTGTATTGTTTACAAAAATTGTTTACATTGCTTTTTTTGAATACCGCGGTCTCACATGCCTTCATCAGCCAGTTTACGAAAAGTCAAATGATAAATTTCGTGCTTCTCAGATTGTCAGTGGTGTTAGCTAGATGTGGTAGTGCTAAGAGTGTTAGTCGCATGACCGAGGTTCAATTCTCGACAGTCAATATTATTTTAATTATCAAAAAAATCTGATGGAATATTTTATTCATACCTGTATCTGACCTGTTGTAACACCAACAACTTATGGTTTTTTGGGGGGTAACACCATCTGTAAATTGAGTTATATCAGATACTATTGGTATCACAATACACATAATTATTATTCATGTAAGCCCCTGAAAGACTGCCTTGATAATGTAAGGATAGTTTTTCTTATGCTTTCCTACGAGAGAAAAAAAAACTAGCGAATTTTACAAACGAAAATAGAGTTTATGAAATAAATCCAGGTAAATATGTAGGTAGGTTCTTCTGTCATAAAACTCATAAACAATACTCATTAAATAACAAATATTTACCAATTGCCAACTCCTAATAGAAGTCTTGAAAAAAACAAGATAATATTTTGTAAAATTAATATTTGCAGTCTTTATTATATTTTATACTATTTTGATATGAACAAAAAGGTATTTAAAAAAACATTTTGTGTTAGTATGTTCAATGAGAAACGATTAGACGCGCACGATTAGCTCAGTGGTAAGCTAGTCCACCCGGTCCGAACGCCAGAGCCAGTAAAAAATTCATGACTACAAAATAAAAAAGACTGTTGCCATTTTTTATTTAGCCATAGTACACACTATGGATTCTCCTCACACAAATTTTTGAAAGCAATGGTGACTTTAGTACCATAGTTCTAACTCAGAACTGTCCCTCTACCTTCTTGCCTTTCTCTCTCTCTCTCTCTCTCTCTCTCTCTCTCTCTCTCTCTCTCTCTCTCTCTCTCTCTCTCTCTCTCTCCCCTTCTCAATTCCCTCAGAGGAACTGTTGGAAGTGGCGTCCACCTTCCTGGATGCAAAGGTTGAACCTCTTCATCATGTTCCGTCGAATGTTGCGGAATATTCCAGGTTTTTCTGTCAGGTTATCGAATGGCAACAGGATTCTTGCTACCAGATTTCGTAAACTATGTTTCTCACGTGATCCCAAATGTTCCTGTTGGCAACTCCATATGCTAAATGCGTAACTGCCATTCCAGCATCCGAATTATAATAATGTAACTTGTACTAAAAAAACTCAAGAAGTTAAAAATAATATTTCATAGAATGCAGAAAAATATGCTTGAAAACTATCATCGAGAAACAAACAATCATTCATTTGACTGGCCTTTTAATTCCAAGGAAAATAATTATCAGACCTAAATAGCTAATTACTCTTTGAGTACAAGGCGACTCTACACGGTCAACACTTTTAAGATTTTGAACATCATTTTTTGAGACTTACCTGGTTTGTTTACCCAGAAAATCACGTGATAAAAAATCGTAAAATTATTTTTTAGCATCCTTGGGTTGGCCGCCAACTTTTATCAAACTTGCCCATGTCTGTGCCAAAATTTGCTCGGGCAAATCTTGAGTGTTTCAAAGTGTAAAAAAATTACATGAGAATTTTTTTCCTATTCAGGTGTCAAAAAAGATGCCAAACCAAACCGTAAAAAACAAAGTAGTGTAGCTAGAAACATCGAAATTTTGTTGGCTTTCTGCAGAAATGTTCAGAATCAACTCATCTTAAACAGGAAAAAAGTTCTGACCTGAAGAATAAGCCAAAGTCGGACTTTTTCAGAAAGTTGCAAAATATCACTTTGTGCAGTTATAAAGGCGAATCCGAAAAAACGGATTGCATATCCGGGCTGGAAATGTCGTCAGTAATCTACCATTAACGGGTGTAAACGTTTTTTTGGTCCACCCTGTATTGTTATATAAGCTCTCATTTCATCTGTCCATTTTCAGCTACTGCTGGGTGCCTTAATTGTGGCCAACAGATCTCGAGGCCTCAGAACCTCGGGCTGTGTGTTCCTCTTCTCCTTCCTGCTCGTCCTGTGTGGCATTCCTCAGTACAGGACGGAGCTCACAGCTGCTCTCACGCCGGTAAGCCAGGATTATTATTATAAAAATCTTTATTAGGAGTAGAATAGAATAGAATATACCTTGTTTATACTGCCGAGGTAAGACTGAAAAGTCCCTTTACTCCAGCAGTCAAACAGGTCTTATATATTTTATAAGATAAAGGGAAATTTATAGAGTACAAAGTATTTGTAGTCCTGAAGTAATGCATATCGGTTCCGGGGAAAAATTATCAAAAAAAATTAATATGGGGGATTTTTTAGAGGGTAGAAAACCCTTTCACGGGCTCTAATCTAAAAAAAAAAACCCTGTGTTTGAAGTCAGCAAATTTTTCCCTCAAAAAAAAAGGATATGTAATATAAAATTAAGAAAAAATAAGTAAATAATAGAATAGATTGAAAAATAAATGAATAAATAATAAAGAAGAAAATAATAGTAATGTCCTAACTCGTTGTTGCCCGCGGGGGATTGAACCCGGGAACTTCCGCATGGCAAGCGAGTGCCTTACCACTGAGCTAATCGCGCGCTCATTAGTCTATTAATTTCGCCCGGCGTGTAACACAAAATGAATCACAATCAGCATTTCATCACAGTCAGTATGTACTTTGAGTCTGGAATAATGGAAAGTTGGACGGCTCTACTCAGAATGGCGTCGAGTGAATCCTCGGTCATTGGCAGACGTAAGATCTCTCTGCAATTCAAAATAAACACCAAATTCAAATTTATAATCTTGTGTTCCAGACGTTCACCATAGACTACAGCTTCCTCAGCTACATGGTCTACTTCCCGTGTGTGGTCAGTCTGCTCATCCTCAACTCCTTCGCCGATTCCGCGCCCACCTTCTCAGAGTACCCTGTCACTGAGGTAAGTTAGATAATAACTCCCTGTACTTACCTTCTCAGAGTACCCTGTCACTGAGGTAAGTACCCTGTCACTGAGGTAAGTTACTTCTCAGAGTACCCTGTCACTGAGGTAAGTACCCTGTCACTGAGGTAAGTTACTTCTCAGAGTACCCTGTCACTGAGGTAAGTTACTTCTCAGAGTACCCTGTCACTGAGGTAAGTTAGATAATAACTCCCTGTACTTACCTTCTCAGAGTACCCTGTCACTGAGGTAAGTACCCTGTCACTGAGGTAAGTTACTTCTCAGAGTACCCTGTCACTGAGGTAAGTACCCTGTCACTGAGGTAAGTTACTTCTCAGAGTACCCTGTCACTGAGGTAAGTACCCTGTCACTGAGGTAAGTTACTTCTCAGAGTACCCTGTCACTGAGGTAAGTACCCCGTACTTTCTCAGAGTACCCTGTCACTGAGGTAAGTTACTTCTCAGAGTACCCAGTCACTGAGGTAAGTACCCCGTACTTCTCAGAGTACCCTGTCACTGAGGTAAGTTACTTCTCAGAGTACCCTGTCACTGAGGTAAGTTACTTCTCAGAGTACCCAGTCACTGAGGTAAGTTACTTCTCAGAGTACCCTGTCACTGAGGTAAGTTACTTCTCAGAGTACCCAGTCACTGAGGTAAGTACCCCGTACTTCTCAGAGTACCCTGTCACTGAGGTAAGTACCCTGTCACTAAGGTAAGTACCCCGTACTTCTCAGAGTACCCTTTCACTGAGGTAAGTACCCTGTCACTAAGGTAAGTACCCTGTCACTGAGGTAAGTTACTTCTCAGAGTACCCTGTCACTGAGGTAAGTACCCTGTCACTGAGGTAAGTACCCTGTCACTGAGGTAAGTACCCTGTCACTGAGGTAAGTACCCTGTCACTGAGGTAAGTATCCTGTCACTGAGGTAAGTACCCTGTCACTGAGGTAAGTTACTTCTCAGAGTACCCTGTCACTGAGGTAAGTTACTTCTCAGAGTACCCTGTCACTGAGGTAAGTTACTTCTCAGAGTACTCAGTCACTGAGGTAAGTACCCCGTACTTCTCAGAGTACCCTGTCACTGAGGTAAGTACCCTGTCACTAAGGTAAGTACCCCGTACTTCTCAGAGTACCCTGTCACTGAGGTAAGTTACTTCTCAGAGTACCCTGTCACTGAGGTAAGTTACTTCTCAGAGTACTCAGTCACTGAGGTAAGTACCCCGTACTTCTCAGAGTACCCTGTCACTGAGGTAAGTTACTTCTCAGAGTACCCTGTCACTGAGGTAAGTTACTTCTCAGAGTACTCAGTCACTGAGGTAAGTACCCCGTACTTCTCAGAGTACCCTGTCACTGAGGTAAGTACCCTGTCACTGAGGTAAGTACCCTGTCACTGAGGTAAGTACCCTGTCACTGAGGTAAGTACCCTGTCACTGAGGTAAGTACCCTGTCACTGAGGTAAGTTGATGGTCGAGTGGTTAAAGCGCTAGTTGATTCAATTCAAGGGTGATATTTTCTTCTATCAAGGACCTACCCTACAGTTCGGAAGCTGTGGGTTCAAGTTTTTCCTGGGCAAGGAAATCCAATTTCGCCAAATGTTGTCAGAAACAGACCTTTTAATTAGTTGTCTATTTCGTGTACTATTTGTTCCTCAAAGTTCAATGGTAACAATTTCAACCCTCTGGGACAAACACTTGAGAGGTTGGGTATTCGATTCTGATATCGTTATAATATAATTCCGTTTCTGTGAAATAGGCACAGTAAGCTGTTGGAAGGCACCATAAAAAATTGTTTGAAAATTCTGCCCAACCGGGAATGGAATCTTTGGACACCAGGAATTAATCTCAACCATTACACCACGGAGGTTTCCTTAAAACCATGTGATACACTAAGGGCGGAATTAATAGACGTTTTTGTAATACCTCTGTGACGCTAAGTCACGGATTGCGTACTGTGTAAGATAGGGAAAATCGACACTTACCAACGACTTAAGTTATTGATGTTGTCTATTAATTCCGCCCTAAAAGTTTGGGTGGAAGAGATTGTCATAGGCAATAACCCCGCCCTTTACTTAGTACATCTGTAATTCTATTTATATTTTATCTATGTTTTTTTTTCTTGTTTATACTGTTCTCAATTTTAATTTTTTTTACTTATCATTACTTGTTTGTACATAATTATGTCCTATTAATAAATAATTCAATAATAATATTATTTTTTGCATTGGTGGCAAGCAGGCGCGGCCAGTGGTATTTTTTTTGGGGGTTCTGCCACATAAACCAGACTGAAATGGGATGATTAGAGTCGCTCTTTCAGTATCTAAAGACTTTGAGTTTGTTTACCATACCAATTATAATAATTATGCATTCATTATTCTAGAAATGTGTGATGATTTTCATTGTGTACTAGCTAGGACTTGAGAAAATCGTTTCATTTTATCTTTAGTCTGGGGATGCTGCTGTTCCGCAGCCTCTTAGCACAGGCCGCGCCTGGTGGCAAGGCAATTCCATTCAGCCAAATAACACACTAATAAGGTCTTCTTCTTCTTCTTTTACTCTGTCTTATCCCACTTAAGCAGGCTCGACCTTGTTCAACCTTTTGTATATACAAATATGACTTTTTTGTACGGTAGGGTCCAAAACATGCTAACGCACTCAGGACCCTACTGAAACTTTGTGATTAAAAGAGAAGAAGATGATTATATGTAAATAAATATATTTCAAGTAATTGTTGAAAAAAAAAAAAAAAAACCTCTGATGGTTTTTTGGTTGAGGTGTGTTGGTAAATTAATAATTCTAAATCCCCCCCCCCCCCCGCTCTTCTCCCCGCCAGAAACCCTGTCCCGAGCTCCGCGCCTCGTTTCCCTCGCGGCTGGTGTTCGCCTGGTTCGACCGCATGGCCTGGCTCGGGTACACGCGTCCCCTGGAGACCTCAGACCTGTGGGACCTGAACCACGAGGACTTGTCCAAGGCCATCGTGCCCACGTTCGACAAGCATTGGAACGCGTCCCTGCGCAAAGCCAACGGCGGGTAAGATTGAGTGGAAGGGGTTTTTTTTTAAGCTTTATTAGGAGGACAAAGTACAATCGTAACAGTATAAAATTAAGAAAAGAAAAAAAAAAACAAACAAATGAGAAAATAAATAAGTAAAAAAAAGAAAATAACAATAATGTCCTACCTAAAGGGCGGTGTTATTTCCTATGGCAATCTCTTCCACCCAACCCTTTAGAAGAGATTGCCATAGGCAATAACCCTGCCCTTTACTTAGGACATGTGTTTATATTTTGTTTTTTGTTTTCTTGTTTATATTATTATAATTGTCAATTTTTATATTTAATTTTTTACTATTATTTGTCTGTATATATGTTCTACTAATAAAGAGTTTCTAAATAAATAAATTGATTGAGAAAACTAAAAAAGAAGAAGGAATATGTGCCCCGCAACCGCTTTCACATTACTTCAGGGTGGGCACTTTACCTTTACATCCATGCCATTCCGGTAACGGAAAAATTAGGTCAGAATTTTCCGCTCCGCACGGGATCCGAACCCGCAACCTCCGGGTCAGCAACCAATGCTCTAAACCACTCTCATTTGGTTCGGACAGTTAAAAAAAATTAAAACTAAAAAAAATAAATTTAATTATTTACAAATTGAATTTGAATTGAATTGAATACTTTCATTTATTTGTACAAGAAAGATATTATAAACAATACATCTCCTATAAGCTAAGTCTAACTTCTGAGGAGATTTTTTCTCCTGTGTTTTTTCTAAGCTTGAAAAAACTTACCTTCTGTTGATAATCCAGGAATCTGCACAGCCCCCCTCAAGCGGCCTATCTGAAGTCCACCTCCAACATTGACATCGCCAACGGGAACGGAAAGCTGGGCCAGGAGAAGCCTAAGAAGGCCCCCCCGGCCCAGGCCTCCATCATAGGGGCCCTGTGCAAGACATTCGGCCCCACCTTCGTTTTCGGGTCGTCCCTGAAGCTCATTCAAGACTTGCTCACCTTTGTCAGTCCGCAGATATTGAGGTGAGTCTGTGTTGATTTTTATTTCCAATATGTTTCCAATAATAAAAAAGGATAAAACTTGATCCAATATGTTTAATAATAAAAAAGGATAAAACTTGATCCAATATGTTTAATAATAAAAAAAGGATAAAACTTGATCCAATATGTTTAATAGTAAAAAAAAGGATAAAACTTGATCCATTATGTTTAATATTTAAAAAAGGAAGGGAATGCCGTTGGCATTAGCACCGCCCTTGATCAAGTTTTGTTCTATTAATTTCATTTTCTATGTATTGTATATATTCTATGTAAATAAATGAAACTTGATCCAATATGTTTAATAATATTTCCCCCCAGTAGTTAAGTGGTCAAGGCGTGTTGGTCTGGTTATCCAGAGGTCGCGGGTTCGAAATCCAGCGGACACATGACAAGTATACACCATATTAATAATATGCCTTGGACTTACTGGTGAAATAAATAAATAAATGTGTGTTCTTTGTGTTGATATATAACAATTTAATTTAAGGGTTGGGTGGAAGAGATTGCCACAGGCAATAACACCGCCCTTTAGGTAGGACATTATTGTTATTTTCTTATTTATTTTGTCATTTGTTTGTTTTTTTTTTTTTCTTTATTTTCTTAATTTTATACTGTTGCCTGTTTGTCCTCCTAATAAAGCTTAAAAAAAAAAAAAAAAAAAAAAAAAAAAAAAATATAGGATTTTTGATTTTTATTTTATACTTTTGTATCAGTTGCTCATAATACCACCACCGGTCGCTGCTCATATTAAAGCAGTTACTCATTTTTCCTCACGAGGTATGAGTGGACCCCGAACATCCAAGTACAGAGCAGAAAATAATCCTGCTCTGCTGGGGATCGAACCCAGGTCATCATGCGTGTAATGCCTAGCGCGCTAACTCACTTGGCCCCTGTGACTACTACTGCTGGAATAGTATCGGGACTCCAAATCGGGCAGTAATAATACTAATAGGCCCATAATTAACCCAAGTTGGGCAAGAGCAATAAGGGTTAGGTGGAAGAGATTGCCATAGGCAATAACCCCGCCCTTTAGTTAGGACATATGTTTTTATATATATTTTCTATTCTTTTTAATTTTTATTGTATATATATTGTTTCCATTTTTTCCATTGTTAAAATAATTATTTGTATGTACAATGTACATAATGTCCATTTATATCTAACAAGCGGGCTGTCGCCCGCTTTGCGGGCCGAGGCATGGCCGTGAAAGCAAAAAATCCTTTTTCGCCAATGGCAGGTGTTGTAGTGGGAGTTTCGAAAAATCCCGTCTTATTGCACATCTAGACTATAAGACAAAGCTACCTACCAAATTTCAGCTTCCTAGGACTTACGGTTTGGGCTGTAGAGCGATGATCAGTCAGTGGTCAGTGGTCAGTGAGTGACTTTGACATTTATATATTAAGATAAAGCGTTGTATAATAATAATAATATATTTACAGTAAACTGCAAGGATTACAATACACATGATTTAGGTCAACACTTAACGGGTGACCATTTGACTTCGTGTTTCAGCTGGCTCATCGAGTTCGTGAACACCCCGGGGGCGCCCCTCTGGAAGGGCTACTTCTACGCTCTCCTCCTACTCGCCACGTCCGTGGTTCAGACCCTGCTGCTGTCGACGTATTTCGACCGCATGTTCCGAGTGGGCATGCGCATGCGTAGTGCTCTCATCTCCACCATCTACAGGAAGGTAAGCTGATCGGATAGAAATATGTAACTTTATATTAAAAAAACAAACTTTCTTACGGAAGTAGTAAACACCGTTTTTAGCATCGGTTTTCGATACTTGTAACGGCTTTGACTGTTTTGTTTATTCACTATAATAAAATAAAATTGAAATCCAAAAATTATTATTATTATAATTATTCCACCAGGCGCTGACCATCTCCAGCACGGCTCGCAAGGAGTCCACAGTGGGGGAGATAGTGAACCTGATGTCAGTAGACGCGCAGAGAATGGACATCACGCCCTACTTGAACATGCTGTGGTCCGCACCCCTGCAGATAGGCCTCGCCATATACTTCCTCTGGGGAATTCTGGGTAACACGCCTTCTCCTTCTCTATTATTATTAGTTTTAGTTTTGAATAATTCATTATATATATATCTCCCTTGCCTTTATCCCATATTAGCTTTATGTTGCTTTTGGGGTCGGCATTGTTCAACCTCATGGTTGAGGTTGGTAGGGTGGAGCACGTTTTTTATGGCTGGATGCCCTTCCTAACGCCAACGATTTTATTTGATTTAACGTCCTGGATTAGGACGGGGGTTTTACCCTCCATTCGCTGGGAATCGTACCAGCTACCCACATTAACCTCACCCAGCCTGGGTAGGGCCGGAAATGGCAGCCTCAAGTGTTTGGATGGAACAGAATTTTCTTCGAAAAGTCTGCCCCAGCCGGGAGTTGAACTCGGGAACTCTGGACTACGGGCAGTAGTCACAACCATTACGCCACGGAGGCTGCTTTTGAATAATTCATTAGAAGAACAAATAAGACAAAACAAAGATAAAGAGCTAATTGTTTTGTGTTATTATGTCACAATTTTTAGTAGGTAGCATCGATATTACGAGAACTGCCAATGCATCATATCTCCAACCAACCGTCGCGCGTCGTATTCCAATATTTATCTCGTAATGGCGGCACTGGTCGTTGCCCACTCTACAACCACCCCAATTGTCCTCACGAGGCTAGGGTAGCCCCCGACATGCAAAGTACAGAGCCGAAAAAATTCCGACCCCGTGGGGATTCGAACCCGGGTCACCTGGAATGCAAGCCGAGCACGCTGCCGCTAGGCCAAGTGACTACTTAGAAGGACCAATACAAACAAATAAATTACAAATGTATATCAATGATGCTGACTATTCCCAGCACCACTCAGGCTGGGAGAGGTTAATTTGAGTAGCTGTGTGAGTTTCTAGCAAATGGAGGGTAAAAATCCCGTCGTGATATGACTAAATTTACATATGTATTTAAAAGAGACCTTCTTCTTTAACTTTGCCTTTTCCCAAACCTACTTGGGGTCGGCATTCTTCAACCTGATGGTTGAGGTTGGTTGGTTGTGGCATATTTTTACGGCTGGATGCCCTTCCTAACGCCAACGATTCTACTTGATTTAATGTCCTGTATTAGGACGGGGGTTTACCCTCCATTCACTGGGAATCGTATTTATTTATTTACACTTTATTTTTTATTTTACAAAACAATCATCAACAAAAAATTAATAACAATATTTTTTTTAAAAAAACTTAGAAGTATGTACAGAAAAATTAAGATCAATATTAATTTTTAAATACAATGTTTAACTATATTTATTTTTTAAAACATTAGTAAAATTAATAAAACATGTAACAATATTTTAAAAGGGTACTCCTGCTCCATCTTCGATTAAGCCATAACTGCGTGGGTGGTATCTTGATCTTAAAATTGTTTTGTAATCCGGGGCGAAATTAATGCCTCAGGCATTAACTTCGTACCAGCTACCCACATTAAAATTAAAAAACCCCACACATTTAAAAGCGACGTTAAACCCAAATTAAAAATATTTATATATCTTTCCTTAGAAGCCCACATTTTTTGTATTAGCTTAGGGAAAGTTTTGCTTTGTAAACTATATGTATATTGATTCTAAATAAAACAATTTATCTTATCTACAGGTCCCAGTGTCCTGGCGGGTCTGGCCGTGATGATCATCCTGATCCCGGTGAATGGCTACGTGGCTACCCGGGTGAGGAACCTGCAGATCAAGCAGATGAAGAGCAAGGACGCCAGGGTGAAGCTCATGAACGAGGTGCTGTCGGGAATCAAGGTGAGATTGGTCGAACTTTTTTTTTCTTTCTTATAATGCGCTTTTTTTTATATTAAACAAGTTAAATCAAGTTTTATTTACAAAATAATGACATAGAATATATACATACATAGATAATAAAATTAAGAAAACAAAACTTGATCAAGGGCGGTGCTAATGCCAACGGCATTCTCTTCCTTTAACTTGTTATGCAAGTGGTTCGCGCTGGTCTAGCTAGTGTATCGTAGTAAATGAAATATGTTTAGGATGTTAAGATATATTTAAACAGGGCCTTTACACTGTCCATGTTATCGTGAAGAGCAGGAGGATAGGGTAGGGTTGCTCGGGTCGAACTTTACTGTGTGAGTTAAACGAATATTAAAATATAAATATTTTGAATAAAACTAAATTTAAAACCATTAGTCATAATCGTTAAATCACGGAGACTGGAAGTTCGATGTGAAACTTGTTGAACTTATAATCACTTAACCCCGAGACCACCTGGTTCGCAGGTACTGAAGCTGTACGCGTGGGAGAAGAGCTTCCAGGAGCAAATCCTGCGCATCAGAGCCAAGGAGATCAAGGTACTCAAGGAGACTGCCTACCTGAACGCTGCCACTTCCTTCATCTGGTCCTGCGCGCCCTTCCTGGTAAGCTAGCCCTTCCTGGTAAGCTTTTATTTTAATTTAATTTATATTATTTATTAAAGTGTATACAACAAAACAGTTGGAATTCAACCTATAACATTGTGGCACACACTATAGAGAACAATTTACGAGTATGAAAAACAAAGCTTGAAGTAATAATTATGGTAACATAAAGTATTAGGTACATAATAAAGTCTAGGAGACCAAGAGCATGTGTTTTATTGTATTAGTAAACACTAAGACTGAGAGTACTCCAAGTCAGGATATTTGTTACAAAGACTCAGAAGTCTTTCCATAGGAACTAAGTTAGAAGGGTATGAAACATGAAAGCTAATAATAATAATAATTCAAGGGTGGCGCGGAAGAGAATGCCGTTGGCATTAGCACTACCCTTGATCAAGTTTTTTTTTTAATGAACATTTATTTAAAGAGAGGTCTGTTAGTCTGTAACATTCAGTGTTCTCAAAAAGAATGAGGGGGATGAGGAAGAAAGTGCGGGGTGTTGAATGTGAAGATGGGGCGGGAATGTTAATATTTGAAAGTTGTTAAACATTGAAAAAAATATATAAATAAAATCTTGTTATAATAATAAAAAAATGATAGAGATTTTATAACGAAAGTTTGATTCAGTGTCCTTGCCCTTAATCAATTTTAGTTTCTATAATTGTAAGTATTCCTTCTATGTATTTAGTCTCAATGTAAATAAAACTTGATCGAATTTGTATAATAATAATAATAGAAAATCTTATAAGGGCAAAGTTTTATAAGTAAAGCTATTAAGCCCAGAACAGAACAAAAGCCCAGAATAATAACACTCTTTAGTGGAAGGAGTTAACCATCAGGCGAGGTTAATGCTCAAAGCATTTTCTATCACCTAATCCTAAGAGTCTTATTATTATGTGGTCACATACTCAAATGAATGAGGAAAATTTTATGCACTGGGTGGGATCCGAACCAACGGAACCCTAAGCTACCTGGATTACCAGACTAGCCCGTTAACCACTAGACTAACATGTGACACATTACTTCCCATTTAGTGGAAGTGAATGCAGTTGGCATTAGCACCGCCCTCGAACAATTTATGTTTTATTAATTTCAATTTCTATGTATATATTCTATGTACTCTCTTGTAAGTAAAACTTGATCGAACATGTTTATTTGTTTAATAATAATAATGATATCGCCTTATTTATGCTGTCCGATTAAGACTATTGTGGGACTTCAATTCCAGCAGTAAGCCCAAGACAAGACATATTATTATATGCTAAAAATCTCAAACGGGAGGATAGATAACTTGTCATGTCCCCCGCTGGGTTTCGAACCCACAACCTCTGGAATCTTTGGATTCACAGAGTGCCGCCTTTACCACTGAGCTACCTGGACTGCATTTGTATCGTAAAATTTTTAGCGGCCAGCGAAAGAAATAATTACACAAACTCTGGTATCTTTGGATTCACCGAGTGCCGCCTTTACCACTGAGCTACCGAGACAGACACACAGTTTAATAAAAATAATGACACAATAATGTCTTAGTGGTAAAGGCGGCACTCTGTGAATCCAGAGGTTCCAGAGGTCGTGGGTTCGAAACCCAGCCGGGACATGACAAGTTATCCTCCCATTTGGGATTTTTACCACATAATAATATGTCTTGGGCTTAGTGCTGGAATAATGGGACTTTAATAGTCTTAATTGGACAGTATAAATAAGGCGATATTATTATTTTATTATATTTTTTCTGTTTAATCCCAGGTGTCTCTCGTGTCCTTCGCCGTGTATGTTCTGTCCGACGAGACCCACGTTCTGGACGCCAAAATTGCCTTCGTATCTCTGTCCTTGTTCAACATCTTGCGCTTCCCCCTCTCTATGCTGCCCATGCTCATATCTCAACTTGTACAGGTAAAGTATGGTCCATTTAGATATTAAAGTGAAAGGCCCTCGAGTATCTTTTTTCATATCTCTTGAACAACACTAATGTCTCCGCCAAGTGGCGATTGAAAGTCAACTGTTTCAGGAATTACAAAAAAAAAAAAGTACTAACTGTTTTGTCTCAAACTCTCAGTTCTCTTCTTAGTTACGCCCAAAAGACATTTCAAAAATTCTAACTATGTACAAATGTTTGGGAACCATGTCTAATTTGATTGTACTTTTTTACCAAAACTTGCCGGAACTTTCATTGTAGTATTTCTTGACTGCTTTTCATCTCGCTTTCCATAGTTACTTTTTTATTATTTTTATTTTATGATTTACAATAGAGAAAGCTCTTGCCCTGAGCTATAAGTTATATTAAACTAGCTTTTAAGAGTTGGTGTCAGTGAGCTCACTATTTTTTCTCTCATTTCCAGGCCAGTGTCTCAATCAAGAGGATCAACAAATTCATGAACCAAGAAGACTTGGACCCCAATGCTGTTACTCATGATCCTCTGGAGAGTAAGTTTTCTCGTCAAATGATTTGTGTGTCTGTGTTTTTTTTTTGTGTATGTGTGTGGGTGGGTAACTGTGTATACTCTACCAAACCAATTTTCTAGCAAATGGAAGGTGAAACCTCCCTATCGGTAACACCAAGTGAAGTAACACACTAGCTTGCACGCACGATGAACTTGGTTCGATCCCCTGCACGGTAAGAATTATTCAGCTCTGTACTTGAATGTCCGGGGTCCACTCATATATCATGAGGAATAAAGAGCAGCGACCGATGGCCGAATAATAGGCAAACGTAAGATAGTGTCGAACCTAGATATAAGAGAACTCAAGGGACCGAGGTTCCTCTTATATACCGGTTAGACTGAATTAGGATATTCAAGATACGTAAAATTCCTACAATTCTACTTATTCTGTTCTACCTCTAAAAAAAAGTGTGACATAAAGAAACATATTAATTTATTCATCGTTCATTTCGATTTCACAGAAGACCCTATCGTCATAGAGAACGGAACGTTTTCCTGGGAGCGATCTCAGCCCGGGGAGCCAGGGGCAACTGAGGTTCCGCCCACCCTACAGAACATCAACCTGAGAGTGAAGCAGGGCACCCTGGTGGCCATTGTGGGAAGTGTGGGGTCCGGCAAGAGCTCCCTGGTGTCGGCCCTGTGTGGAGAGATGGTCAAGATTTCCGGACGTGTCAATACCAAGGTATTTCGATTTATTGTATCGTGTTAATTTAGTCAAAATTTGGTAAGATATTAGAACAACAACAATAATACAAATTAAATATCTTCAGAACTACAAAGAAAATCATCACAGATGAACAAAGTATAAAACACCGTCTCTATAAGACCTTGACAGTTGGAAGGGAAATAAACCCCGAAACATGAAAAAAGAAGAAGAAAAAGTTATCATATTTGTGTTAATCACGATGTGATATAACAGTTACTCAAACTCGGTTTAATAAGGGCGGAATGAATAGACGTTTTTGTAATACCTATGTGGCGCTAAGTCATAGATTGCGTACTGTGTAAGATAGGGAAAACCGAGGCTTAGCAATGACTTCTGATATAGAATTTGTCTATTAATGTCGCCCTAAATCTTTGCTGAACTTGAGACTCGAACCACCGACTCCCGTTGTGAGTCCGCCATCCTATCGATCAAACTACCGAGGTTAGCCCCGAAACATAACATTATATTATTATTATTATTATTATTATTATTATTATTATTATACAATGCTTTATTAGGTATAAATGGACATTATGTACATACAAATAATTAATTTAACAATGAAAAAAAAAATGGAAACAATATATACAATGAAAATGAAAAAGAATAGAAAATATATAAAAACATAAGTCCTAACTAAAGGGCGGGGTTATTGCCTATGGCAATCTCTTCCACCCAACCCTTTCTCTTCCACCCAACATAATCAAAACCCAACATCTTCATTTCTCACCTTCAGGGCTCGATAGCGTTTGTACCCCAGCAGGCCTGGATTCAGAACGCTACACTGCGGGACAACATCACGTTCAACAAGACCATGGCCAATAGACGCTACAACATGGTGATCGAGGCGTGCGCCCTCACACCGGACTTTGAAATGTTGCCTGCCGGGGATAGCACCGAGATAGGAGAGAAGGCAAGTATTGAAGCATTTTTTATGTTGGAAAGACTTGGAAAGCATTTTTTATATTTTATAAATACACTTGAGATGTAAATAATATGTAGGTAGTTTACTATAAATAAAACTTTGTTGACCATTAAACATACATATTTGAATACAGAGACCTGAGTTTAAATTCCGGCTGGGTAGAGAATTTTCGACTCTTCTTACTGATTCTCCATTTTGAAGGCCACCTTTAAAATCTTGAAAGAGAGTGATTGAGTTCCGATGATATTTTCTCGGTACTATCTTCAACCGCCCAAAATGTTGTCATCCTCATCAGTCATCATCAAAAGTGTCAATCGTCTTTTCTTCTTCCTCCTCAGGCATGTCACTTGTGTACAATAGATATAAGACTGGTCCAAGTGCGCTTCCTTGGGGAACACCTGAACATATTTCTGTGAAGTTCAGAATATGCATCTTCATGTTTAATTCTAAAATAACAATTTAATAATTATGATTAAAAAATTTGCGAGTTTCTTTGGTAACATTTTTTTAATATGCATTTAAAGCCTTAAGGTGAAACTATATCAAAAGCTTTTGTTACTTCCAGGAATGAGCCTATTTTTTTTGGTTATCTCTATATATAAATGAGAAATATGGACGGGCTTTGTGGCTTTGTGGCTACGGACTTTGTGTGCACGAATTGTTTAGGCGAAACGGTAAGAGATAGCGAAAAATTGATGAGAGACGACCCCAAGTAAAATTGCCGGAAAATACCAGGATAACTATCAAAAGTCCGAAATTCCAAACCGTCCTTGAGTTATGACCTTCCTCAAGTATTTCCTTGAGGAAGGGTCCGATTTTAAGACAGTCTTTGCCCTGGAACTTGAAATCTATTGCGAGGACCTATATTTTTTATTATTTAATAACACATTAGACAAAATTAGCTTTCATTTAATTCATTTTAGGCCACATTCTGACGTACTATTCTGGAGATATAAGCCAGAATGTTCGGAATTTCGACCTTTTTTTCAGACTTTTCACGTTTTTTAACAGATTCCAGCGCGGAACTTAAAATTTGTCGCGAGGACCTATATTTTTTATTATTTATTAACACATTAGACAAAACTAGCTTTCATTTAATTCATACTAGGCCACATTCTGACGTACCGTTCTCGAGATAGAAGCCAGAATGTTCGAAATTTCGACCATTTTTTTTAGACTTTTCACGTTTTTTTACAGATTCCAGCACAGAACTTGAAAGTTATCGCGAGGACCTATATTTTTATTGTAAAAACTGTCTGAGAACATCACGTGATTTTATTTGAGCCCTTTGTTGCCATATTCTGACAAATCGTTCTCGAAATATAGGCCAGTTTGCTACATTATAAATATCCGCTATGATAGATTTGGCTCGGGATTTTGAAATTTACAGCGATGATGGTTTTGTGTGTGTGTGTGTGTGTGTGTGGTGTGCGTGTGTGTGGGTGTGTTTGTGGGTGGGTGTGTGTGTGTGTGTGTGTGTGTGTGGGTGTGTGTGTGTGTGTGGTGGTGTGTGTGGTTTGTGTGTGGTTTGTGTGTGTGTGTGTGTGTGGGGGGGGGGGTGTGTGTGTGGGTGTGTGTGTGGGTGTGTGTGGGTGGGTGGGTGTGTATGTGTGGGTGAGTGGGTGTGTGTGGATGGGTGTGTGTATGTGTGTGATGTGTGTGGGTGTGTTGTGTTTGGGTGGGTGGGTGTGTGTGGATGTGAATGTGTTTGTGTATGTGTGTGTGTGTGTGTGTATGTGGTGTGTGATGTATGGGTGGTGTGTGTGTGTGATGGCTTGGCGAAGCGGGTGCAGCCCGCTAGTTTTATATAAAACAAGTTAATTTTTGGACTCAAACCAGTATGATTAAGTGACTATTATTATCATATATTTTCTCATTTATTTAAATGGTACATACATTATCTATGGGCTAATATAGCAAACATAGATATGATCATAATAATTTTATTATTATTATTATTATAAGACATTTTCTGGCTACAGGGCAGTATAAATAAGTATTATTATTGTATTTGTTGGCCACAGGGCAGTATAAATAAGTAGTATTATTGTATTTTTTGGCCACAGGGCAGTATAAATAAGCATTATTGTTGTCTTTGTTGGCCGCAGGGCAGTATAAATAAGTATTATTATAAGACATTTGTTGGCCACAGGGCAGTATAAATAAGCATTATTATTGTCTTTGTTGGCCGCAGGGCAGTATAAATAAGTATTATTATAAGACATTTGTTGGCCACAGGGCAGTATAAATAAGCATTATTATTGTCTTTGTTGGCCGCAGGGCAGTATAAATTAGTATTCTTATTGTATTTGTTGGCCGCAGGGCAGTATAAATAAGCTTTATTATTGTCTTTGTTGGCCGCAGGGCATCAACCTGAGCGGAGGCCAGAAGCAGCGGGTGAGTCTCGCCCGCGCCGTGTACAGTGACGCGGATGTCTACTTCCTGGATGATCCTCTCAGTGCTGTGGACTCGCATGTGGGGAAGCACATATTCGACAACGTCATCGGGCCCAAGGGGCTGCTCAAGACGAAGGTATGTTTAATGTTGGTAGTCAAGTGTTCTGTATTGGTATTTAACTAGAACAGCAAATTGACAAAATTTTACTATATTTTACAAACATTATCTGATTTCATTTCATCTATTTCGTTTAAATTGTTGATTGTTATGTTTCGTTATTATTGCATGAACATACTTTCATTTCAGTCCCGTCTCCTTTTGACACGTCCAGTTCGTCCAGTTTATTCCATTTGAATCCACTTTGGTTAGAAAGAAAAATACGGCTATACAGTAACTCGACATTTCTATTTCAGACCCGACTCCTGGTGACTCACGGCATCACCTACCAGATCCTCGTGCTGAACAGTAACTCATTTCTATTTCAGACCCGACTCCTCATGACTCACTCATTTCTATCTCAGACCCGACTCCTGGTGACTCACTCATTTCTATTTCAGACCCGACTCCTCGTGACTCACGGCATCAGGACCAGATCCTCGTGCTGAACTGTAACTCATTTCTATTTCAGACCCGACTCCTCGTGACTCACTCATTTCTATTTCAGACCCGACTCCTCGTGACTCACTCATTTCTATTTCAGACCCGACTCCTGGTGACTCACGGCATCACCTACCTCCCCGAGGTGGACCAGATCCTCGTGCTGAACAGTAACTCATTTCTATTTCAGAATACGGCTCAATACAGTAACTCATTTCCATTTCAGACCCGACTCCTGGTGACTCACTCATTTCTATTTCAGACCCGACTCCTCGTGACTCACTCATTTCTATTTCAGACCCGACTCCTCGTGACTCACTCATTTCTATTTCAGACCCGACTCCTGGTGACTCACGGCATCACCTACCTGCCTGAGGTGGACCAGATCCTCGTGCTGAACAGTAACTCATTTCTATTTCAGACCCGACTCCTGGTGACTCACTCATTTCTATTTCAGACCCGACTCCTCGTGACTCACTCATTTCTATTTCAGACCCGACTCCTCGTGACTCACTCATTTCTATTTCAGACCCGACTCCTCGTGACTCACTCATTTCTATTTCAGACCCGGCTCCTGGTGACTCACGGCATCACCTACCTCCCCGAGGTGGACCAGATCCTCGTGCTGAACAGTAACTCATTTCTATTTCAGACCCGACTCCTCGTGACTCACTCATTTCTATTTCAGACCCGACTCCTGGTGACTCACTCATTTCTATTTCAGACCCGACTCCTCGTGACTCACTCATTTCTATTTCAGACCCGCCTCCTGGTGACTCACTCATTTCTATTTCAGACCCGACTCCTGGTGACTCACTCATTTCTATTTCAGACCCGGCTCCTGGTGACTCACGGCATCACCTACCTCCCCGAGGTGGACCAGATCCTCGTGCTGAAGAACGGCCAGGTCTCGGAGAGCGGCACCTACAAGGAGCTGCTCGCCAAGAAGGGAGACTTTGCCGACTTCCTGATCTCGCACATCCAGGAGCAGAATCCCGAGAATGAGGAAGGTGAGGGATTTTTTTTATTTTTTATTGTTTATTTAATTTTTTTATATCCTATGGGGTTCGGTGGAAGAGAAAGCCACAGGCTTTAACCTCGCCCCTTGGTTCACTACATATTCATTTGTGTTCTTTTTTTCATGTTGTTTCATGTTTGTTGAATGTATCATGTAGTTAACCAATAAAGTGTTAAATAATAATAATGATCAGGGAAGGCCATAGACAATCTATGGATAATAATTCCGTGTCCGTGAGATAGGAATTGATACCTAAATCACGGTGGTGAGAGGATTGTATGGACGCCCAGATCCAATGTCTAGGCTCCTTTCATGTCCATTTCATTTTTATTTATTTACACTTTATTGATAGGACATATTATATACAAATTCAGGGCTGCGGAGCTGCGGAAAAAATTTGAGCTCCGGCTCCGGCTCCAGCTCCTCTTTGTATTATTTTCTAGCTCCGGCTCCAGCTCCGGCTCCTGGAGCTAAGAGAAAAAAAACTGGCTCCGGCTCCGGCTCCTGGCTCCAGTAATGTGCATCTTATTTGAATACAAAATGTATATATTAGTATAAACTGAATACCTATCATTGGTTGTATCGAAAAATGTGTTTAAACACTTATATTATGTTCTATAACTTTTCCCCTTATCTAGAACCATTAAATCACAAATTAATAACTCTTAGGTACATTTTAGATTTTGTATTGTATTTTATTGTACATAAGAACATTATTTACATTAGATTTGAGGATGGTGCTGGAATAGTGGATGTGGTGGAGTAGTGTTATTTATTTTTAATAGGTAATAATAATAATAAATAAAAAAAACCACTCATTATTTTTTGAGAAATAATATAAAAAAAAATTGATATCTAATTGGTCAATATTGAATAAGTTTGTGCTTAAACGAGTAAAATTTTGTTCATAGGTTTGTACATTTATTTAACATTCGAAGAATAAAGTGTCCTTAAGAACAATATAGCTTCAGCTAAGTCAGCTTTCATGGAAGCCCTGAGATCTGACTTTATCAGCCTGAGCGCTGAAAACACTCTCTCCACACTTACTTGTGTCGGTGGCATAGCCGTCACAATACGGGCTACCTCACTAATCCCATCCGGGTAGAGGGCCAATGCTTCATTTACCGAGAGTTTGGTAGCCCTATCAATACTCTCAACTACCTTCAAATCAAAGCACATTGCATAGCACATTTAGGGCTTCATCAAAAATCTCATGGAACTTTTTTCAGAGAGGAAATACTAGTAATTCATTTTTAAGTCAGAGCTGGATGCGGAGCCAAGTTTTTGAAAATTTGGCTCCGACTCCGGCTCCAGCTCCTCTTTACTAAAATAATTGGCTCCGGCTCCAGCTCCGGCTCCTTCAGACCAAAAAATGTTAAGCTCCGGCTCCTTAGCTCCGGCTCCGGCTCCGACTCCGCAGCCCTGTATACAATACAAATTAAAATACAATATAATAGAAGAAAAATAAAAAAATAAAATAAATATATACTTAGTATATGTCCTAACTAAAGGGCGGGGTTATTGCCTTAGGCAATCTCTTCCACCCAACCTTATTTGGGTTGGGTTTATTGATTCTATTTGGTTTTAACGTCCTGGCTTGAGGTAAACAGGACGGGGGGTTTTACCCTTCATTCGCTGGGAATCGTGAGAGGATTAGCTCAGTGGTTAAGCACTCGCTTGCCATGCGGAAGGTCCCGGGTTCGATCCCCCGTGCCGACAAAAATTTGTATTCTTAATTAAATTACAATTGTTTGTAAGGGATACCTTCCGGTGCGCTCGTGTTGACCCAGCACCTAAATGGGAAGTATTGTGTCACTTCTCGCCCATCAGAGGGGAGGCATACTACGGGATGGGCAGGCTACAACACAGACCACAAGCGTCTACAGGAGCTCCTGTTTCATGGCTACGAAATAAAAAAGGCTGTGAAACACTCATCTTTTTAAAAACAAAAAAAAACAAAAATCGTACGAGCTACCCACATTAACCTCACCCAGCCTGGTTAAGGCCGGAATTTGCCAGCCTCACATGTTCGGAGGGAACAGAAGTTTCTGTGCGAAAAGTCTGCTCCAACCGGGAATCGAACTCAGGATCTCTGGACTACGGGCAGTAGTCACCAGCGTTAAGCCACGGAGGCTGGCGTAACGGTTGTGATCTATGGAAGGTCGCAGAGACAAAGACCTTTCGTAGGCGACAGCCCCACTCAGAGCCAAATTTTCCACTCAAGTTGGCTGGAGACCATCACACCCAACCCCCAGTTGTAGCCAAGCTGGTTACAACAACAACAACAACAGCCAAGTCGTAGAGACACATTGTCCTCACGAGGCTAAGGTAGGCCCTGACATCCAAAGTGCAGAGCCGAAAAATTCCAACCCGGCCG
This sequence comes from Bactericera cockerelli, assembly GCA_024516035.1. Lineage (NCBI taxonomy): Eukaryota > Metazoa > Arthropoda > Insecta > Hemiptera > Triozidae > Bactericera > Bactericera cockerelli. The sequence continues at coordinate 65,128,630 of CM044955.1, read as the reverse complement.
GGATTCGAACCCGGGTCACCTGTAGTGCGAGCCGAGCATGCTACCGCTAGGCCAAGGTGACTGACTATTGACTACTTGTTATGAACGCTTTATGTTATGAGATATAAGGGTTGGTTGGAAGAGATTGCCACAGGCAATAACCCCGCCCTTTAGTTAGGACATATATTTTTTTATATATTTTCATTTCTTTTTCATTTTTATTCTATTTATTGTTTCTATTTTTTTCATTGTTAAAATAATTATTTGTATGTACATAATGTCCATTTATCTTAATCTTAATATATAAATGTCAAAGTCACTGACTGACTGACTGATCATCGCTCTACAGCCCAAACCGTAATACCTAGCGAGCTGAAATTTGGTCGGTAGCTTTGTCTTATAGTCTAGACATGCAATAAGACGGGATTTTTCGAAACTCCCACTACAACACCTGCCATTGGCGAAAAAGAATTTTTTGCTTTCACGGCCATGCCTCGGCCCGCAAAGCGGGCGACAGCCCGCTAGTATCTAATAAAGTGTTGTATAATAATAATAACGCTATCCGTTGTTCATTCCAGTGGACCTGACCAAGCTGGCGCAAGAGCTGCTGGAGCTGGACCCCAACCTGAGCAATGTGCTCACCAGACAGAGGTCGGTGTCTCATCACAGCGACAGATCCATGAGCGAAGTCAAGCCCGCCAGTCTGAAGACCATTGCGGGCGGCAAGCTGATCGACACGGAGAAAGCCGAGACCGGAAGTGTAAGTTCACAGAAATTCGTACCACGACTTTCCGATACAATTTTTATTTTTTTATTTTTTTTTTTTTTTTGTAGAATCCAGATTGTAGGAAAAACGGTATTCTATCGTATAAAACAAATTTGAAGAGAATCGGTTGATAACTTTTGTAAATACAAGTGATTCAGTAAAAAATCTGCCGAAACCGGAAGTGTAAGTTCACAGAAATTCGTACATAAGGTCCACCACGACTTGCCGATACAATTTTTTTTGTAGAATCTAGAATGTTGGAAAAAAGGTGTTCTACCGTATAAAACAAATTTGAAAAGAATCGGTTAAGAACTTTTGTAAATACAAGTGATACAGTAAAAAAATCTCTGATTCTAGCGATAATAAAAGTTGAAAATTTGAATCCATTCACGAGAAACTAAGGTGCTCACTAAGAATTTTGAAATATTCTCACAGGGGCGACAGCCGCGGGGGAAAAGGGGCGCATCTCATATATTTACTATATACAGTAAAATATGGATACTATATGTTAGGTAATTGTCTTAATGTTAGTATGTAAGTTTAATGTAAATTGTGTATAACGTAACCAATATGTCACCATAGAGAGAAACAATTAAATTTATTTATTTAACGAACTGCTCTATAACGAGTTGCCACATCTGACACAGTATACCTATAGATATGGGGATTTTTTTTTTAGTTCTTTGATTTGATGGATTTTTTTTAAATTTTAACAAATTGACGGGCATAGCCCATGGATATTAAACTTGCTGAAGTAAGACCTTCCTTGTATTTCAGGTGAAATGGCAAGTGTACCTGCACTATTTGAAATCGATCGGCCTCCCGTTGAGCATAGCGGCCATTATTTTGAACATCGTGTTCCAAGGCTTTGCCATCGGGTCCAACATTTGGCTCTCCATCTGGTCCGACGACAAAGACGCTTCTGTGAACGGAACTCAGGATGCCGGACGGCGAGATTTGTATCTCGGTGTGTACGCGGCTTTGGGTCTCGGCCAAGGTAAGATTTTTGTCTTATTTTTTTCATTTTTTTTCTTCTTTTTGTGCTTAATTTCGTAGATCACTCGAATATGTTTCGTTACCTATGTTTTTTCCTTAGTTTAAACTTCCTAAGGACCTTTGAAAAGACCTGACATGTTTTTCATTGCCTATCTTAGAAGCCAAATAAAAATGGCTTAGGATGGGTCCTCTGTACACAAAAAAAATATGAAAAATAAAACAAATGATTTAATTATTATTATAATGTTTTCCTTAGGTAAAACTTCTTAGGCACCGTTTAAGTACTAGATGTTTGTCCCGGTAGCCCAGTGATCAAGGCGTCCCTGTCGATCTGTTAATCGAGAGGTCGCGGGTTCGAACCCCAGCCGTAACATGACAAGTTATCCTCCCTTTTGAGACTTTGATCACGTGGTCTTGGGCTTACTGCTGGAATAATGGGACTCACTAGTCCTAATCGGGCATTATGAATATTATTATTATCAAATAGATGATGTAGGCTTCAACATCAATATTAAATGGTTCTTCAAATGAACAATACAGGCTAGAGACGTTCCACGATCCAAGGAATTCCATGTTTTTTACTTTACTTATCCTTGAATAAGGAAAGTATTGTATTCGTCGAAAAATTAACTTACCCAACTTAACTTCTAACTTATCGTATGTAAAGAAGTGGTTATTATTATGATTTGCGTATTTACTCTAGAGAAAACATGGTTCACATTTTGAGGCATTGGTGTTTTAATATTGTGTATAATTTTATTTTCTGAAATTAAAATCAACGGAACTTTCCATTGGTTAGTTGTGACAAATGTTGTTCTAATATAACAGATGAAAATATAATTGATAGAATCACTCTTCATATTTTTTTACTATGTAATAGTAATTAATTAATTATGTATTGTATATCTAATATATTATTTAATGAGCGATTTTTATGTTCTGATCCCTTAGTTCATATCAAGAATTTGCACCTGTACTAGTGGTGGATTTGGTTCTGAAATCACACTTGTGAAAAAAAAAAATATTAAAAAATAACTGTTTCGTTTTCGTAATAACTTATGAACCATTATATTTACAAACCAAATATTTCCAACATAGGGCCTGAAGGGGCAATGTAGTCTCTATACAGGCTACATTGCCTCTCTGTACAGACATGGACAAACTTTGAAGGAGATAGTTTATAGCTCGAGGGTCTCAGTATAAATAGTAAAGTTAGAAGTTGTACTAGATGTACATGAATATCAGAACATACCTGGACAGTTGTTTCGAGCTTATTTGCTCTCATCAGCAGGTAATAGTTCTGAATATCCTTGCCATCAACTAACCTCTCTATTTTAATCAGTATAAACAGTAAAGTCTCCTCATGCCTCGATCAAAACACTGCATTTAACTCATTCTAATGATCAACATGCACTGTATCAGTTTCACTTTTTTCATTTCTCCAGGCACGTCAATCACACGCCACGTGATTGACGAGTCTCTAGCACCCGTATTTATGAACAGAAAACGCTGTCTGAGCAATGTCTCAAGCATGATTTCCTTTAATATTATTGGCCAATAACCGTGCTTGAGACATTTTTTTTTAATGGTCCATAAGATGTTGAAAAATATGAAATATTTTTGATTTTTTAACAACTTTCAAATATCAACATTCCCGCCCCATCTTCATATTCAACACCCCGCACTTTCTTCCTCATCCCCCTCATTCTTATTGACACAGCTCTGATAATAGACATCGGGACATTAACCCTCAACCATCCTAGTGTTTGGGACTCTGGTTTGTTCCAGCGTTCGCCAAGTTTGCTTCATTGCTCAGATTTTTTTTCTTTTCATTTGTGACTTGATTTTATTTTTATTTTAGACCATAAAGTTTGAATGAAGCAGCACCTATCGATATACGATTTTATCTGCCAGTCCACCTCGATATTTTTTATTTACTTTTTCATCTTGGCCATGATAGGTACCCAAATTTTCAAAAATGGACTCTAAAGTATCATTGCTCAGACAGAATTCTCTGTTCATAAATACGGCTGTGCGCGCGTCTAACATTGTTTGTGTGTTCAGTACTCTCCGTGCTACTGGCCTCGCTGTGTCTGGCCGAGGGGTCTCTCCGCGCGTCCAACGTTCTGCACAACTTTCTGCTGGACAGCATTATGTCCGCGGTGATGCAGTTCTTCGACACGACTCCGCAGGGCCGGATCATGAGTCGGTTCAGTAAGGACGTGGACATCCTGGACAACACGATCCCCTTCTGCATTAAGTCGTGGCTCCTCTGCCTGTTCGGGGTGTGTGTCTCTCCTTTTTACTTTCCTTTTACCCTTACCCTTTTTCATTATCTCATTCCCCGTGAGTAGACTAGATTGAAGATTCTCATTTCCCGTGAGTAGACTAGATTGAAGATTCCCATTCCCCGATAGTATATGAACTTTTACATTGAACCCCCCGCTATTCTGAACTACCCCTGGTCCCGATTCGTTCATAATAACGGGGTTCTACTGTAGTAACACAGTTATCATATTAATCAATTTTGTGTGATATCAGATTTACTAAATCTACGCTGAAACCAGGACTTGAACCACCGACCTCCAACTTACATGTACGCCGACTTATCGATCAAGCGACTGAGGTCGGTTGACCGTGAGTATTAGGGGTACTATGTCTGTTTGATTCTCGATCTAGGGGGCATCCCCCAGAAAACAACATGTGCCTTTGATTGTGAACGCGCGATGCCCCAGTGATGGTGTATACACAATTGTCTAGTTCTCAATAGATCTAAAAGAGATCCTAACACTGGAGCTACTGGAGCCTTTTGTGGAACTCCAACCAGTCCATTTCTAGTTCTCAATAGATCTAAAAGAGGTCGGTGTGATAACTGGAGCCTTTTGTGGAACCCCAACTAGTACATAATTATCTAGTTCTTAATAGATCTTAAAGAGGTCGGTGTGATAACTGGAACCTTTTGTGGAACTCCAACCAATCCATTTCTAGTTCTCAATAGATCTAAAAGAGATCGGTGTGATAACTGGAACCTTTTGTGGAACCCCAACCAGTACATATCTAGTTCTCAATAGATCTAAAAGAGATCGGTGTGATAACTGGAGCCTTTTGTGGAACTCCAACCAGTCCATTTCTAGTTCTCAATAGATCTAAAAGAGGTCGGTGTGATAACTGGAACCTTTTGTGGAACCCCAACCAGTACATATCTAGTTCTCAATAGATCTAAAAGAGATCGGTGTGATAACTGGAGCCTTTTGTGGAACACCAACCAGTACATATCTAGTTCTCAAAAGATCTAATAGAGGTCGTTGTGAGCCTTTTGTGGACCCCGAAACAGTCCATATCTAGTTCTTAAAAGGTCTCAAAAGATCTACCAGAGGTCGGTGTGATAACTGGGGCTTTTTGTGGAACTCCAACCAGTCGATGTCTAGTTCTCCAACCAGTAAATTTCTAAATTTCAATTTCAATCTATTTTACCACCACGTTTCCCATCTCACAAATCACAAGAAATTCTCATTGTATTACTCCTCCCACTGTTTGGTTTGTGGTTATCCTCGTTTGGTTTGATTTGATTTGTCTCATTTGATCGCCTTTGGTAGATGAGCTACATTTTTCATTTTGACTTCACACGGTTATGTTGCACTCTACGTAGAATTAGTATTTTGATGCCTTTTTATTAACATTATCCTGTACTAACATCTGCAATGTTTGGCTTTTAAAATCACTATTAGAAGCTTAATATATTTTGAATTGATTCGTTGTTTTTTTTTTTTTAATAATGATCCCATCAACTCCTCCTACTCAAGTTTAACAACGAGAATACAAAAAAAAAAAAAAAAAAATATAAAAAAAGAACCACTGAAAAATCAGATTTTTTTGTTCTTTAGATGGATAGATATCTAGATTTCTTAGATCGATAGGTACATCGTTTAGTGACACAAGGAAATAAAATAGATTTGTTGTACTGAACCATAAATGTTTTTTTACTATGGTTAGCCGAATAACTTGCGTTGTCCATGTGAGATGCAGGACAATAGCGCTGGTTATATTATTGTTCACAACTCCTACCTCTGATTACGAATAGTTTTAGCTTCGCTAATCATAAACTTTCCCCCACAAACAGCCATCTCGGTTCTATCTTTCGGCGGTACCATCGCGAAGGGCACGGTCAAAAGCGTCGAAAGCACTTCAACCTGACGTGCGACCAATATTCCTTCACTCTTGCATGAGTTTTCTTCGACACCACCCCGGTGGGTGGGCTCATCGCCCGCTTCAGTCAGGACATCGACCAGGGGACAGCAATTTGCCCAACATGCTCAAATCCAATGCTCAACTGCCTTTCGGGGTTCGTTGACCTTTGAAACACAGATTGAACGGAGTTGGGATCTCTTTTCGTCTTTTTACAGCCCCGGGCCCTGCTGACTTGCCAGTTTGCATGTTGCTGGTGTTTGCAGTAGGAGTTTTTTTTAAACGATGATTGTTTTGCCTGGTAATCTAGAGGTCGCGGGTTCGAAACCAGCGGGGATTTTTTAAATTTTTATTTTATTTCTATTTTATTTTAACTGATGAAAAGGGTTTGACATAAATTTTGATAGATTTAAACCCGTCATATTTGTTTTATGATTTACAATTGACAAATATACAAAGCTGCCCTAAGTACAAGTGTTTATTTAAACTAGCCTCCAAGATAATTTAACGAGTTAACCTCTTATTCAGGCGTATTCCCCACCGGGGTTGAACATGGGTTTATCAACAATTAGCCTGCAGTGTGAGAGGGTTGAAAATTTGGATGGGGACTGTACAGTGTTGATCAATATTTTAAACTACAAACGGTAGGGACGCGCCTGGATTTTGACCACTTAAAATATGTCTTCTGCTTACTGCTAGAATAATGGGACTCATTAGTCCATAGTCGGCGATATTGATATTCCCTTAAATTTATTTTTTGTAATCTAAGCAAGCAAGAAGGGTATTGTTGTGGGATCTGTCTTTTCTAATGCTGTCACTAATAATTGGTTTTTTGTTGTTATTGTTGATGGGTGTTGTTGTTAAGGTTGTATAGTAAGATTTTGTTAAATGGTACTCGTACTGTGTGGTCTGTCTGAAATTTAGTTGTTGTTTATTTTGTTTTTAATGTTTAAATTTAAAAAATTTAGTTGTATTGTTATTAATGTAATGATGACTTATATTGATTGGTTTGACTTAGACACCTGTTTCCCATCTGAATATACACTCAACCCAATGAAGCATAATATAACTGAAGTAAAAAACTGAAAATAACCATCGTCATACTTCAAAACACAAGTAACAAGAGTACTGTTTTCTTATGGCAAGCATCGATAGTGATGTCAGATGTTTTTTGAATAATTTTTACTTTTTTTCTCTCTCAAATTTGAAAGCTCTGATCCCTTCTAATTTTACTAAACTAATTTGGTAACCACAGAATTATTGGCAAGAGACAGACAAACAAACCCCAAATCGTCCAGGACTTATTGGTTAGAACCAAATCTCACTGCGTCCGGTCAAATAGGAAAAATTCTAGGGAAACCCAACAAACATGAATCAAAACCCCTGGGGAAAG
>CM044955.1:65119499-65121211 GCA_024516035.1 Bactericera cockerelli | reverse complement strand
ACATAAATTTCATTTTTTGAACCCTTTTTTTTGTCATAAACAAAAGTCCCCAAATTTTTTCATTACCCCTAGGAAAAAAACCCAGTTTTTTTTATTTCTTTTTAACGAATGTTTTGACACAAAAAATTATAGACCTTCGGGAAAAAAAGGGGGGAAAAAAAAAAATTGGGGCATAAGGGGGGAAAAAAAAATTTAAATAGGAGTCACCTGGTGACTCGGGTGCAGGCCCCATGAGCTCCCCCCTGGGGGGGCTGGCGGGCGGGTGCCTTGCCCCGAGGCCCCGCCCACGTGCCCCATCCTCTCCCGACCCCCTTTTGGTCAGACTGGGGGGTCCGCGCACTGTCTGGCCCCGAGGTGTCTGGTCAGTGGCGAGGAACAAGGCGGCGGGGTTCAAGCGGTCGACCGCGTGCATCCCCCGGTTCCCCACGCCTTGACACGGAGGGGTTTGCCGGCGGCGACGCATGTTCAGCTTGCCTCCCCCGCCGGTGATGAGTCATCCTCCGCGTCTCCTATGGAGAAGGAGAGGCCGCGACGGGCGCCATGCGGGGGGTTCCGAAAACCTGGGGGGGCCGCCCCGGTTTTACAATACATTGTACTATAAAAAATTTAAATATTTTTTTGATATATCTTATTATATTTTTGTAAATTTGTTAAATTTTTTTATCTTTGTTATTAATTCGATGTTGTTTGTATTGTATAAAAAAATAAAGTGTAAATAAATAAATAAAATAAATAAATACTCGCTTTCCTGGCGGGGGGGGGTAAGGAAGGAAACCCCAGGGGCTGACTTCTTCTGCCTTTACTCTGTCTTATCCCGCTGAAGGCAGGGTCGACGTTGTTCAACCTCATGGTGTTGATTGGTTTTGGGCACATTTTGTAGATGGATGCCCTTCCAAAACCCAAAAAATTTTATTTGATTTAACGCCCTGGATTAGGGCGGGGTTTTACCCCCATTCGCTGGGAATCGTAACCAGCTACCCACATTAACCTCCCCCAGCCTGGGTATTTCAAAAATCGAACTAAACATATTACGGAGAGATCAAGACAGGTAATTTGAAACGGTTCAAGTCAGTATCTTACCTTCATACTTTGGTCAGTTTTTTATACCTTCTACATTGTGGAATTGTATTTTGAAAAAGTATAACAAGCTTAAATTAATCTTTCGCTAAATTATTCAATTTTAATATTTCAAGTTATAATCATAATAATAAATTTATTCGGTTTTTCATAATATTTATAAATATAAGGAGGCGGTTTTATCGGGCTAGTTGGTTTTCTCGTAGCGTTTAGTCAGCCAATCAGATTGGTTGATTGATGCTGTCCGGATGTTATTGGCCTGGTTTAAATTATTGATAGGCGTAGTGAAGGCTCCGCCTTCTACTAGTATGTAAATCACACTTTGGCAGTAGGGTAGATTAATTTAGTTAAAATTTAAGTAAAATAATCATTTATTTGTGTTAAAAAATTTACTAAATTAGTGTGTTCACAATTTCCACAGCCATAAGTACCTATATGTAAATAGTAAAGAAAATTAACTCCTAAAAGTTATACATAGGTTCATTCCTTGTTTTTAGTTTCTTTTTATATTAGTATTAGTATTAAGACTAGGGTCACATTGTTAAAACTGGGTATCTCCGTTAACTTATTAAATAAATAATTTAGTTGTTTTTGTTTTGGTATTTATATTGTTTAAGCGTTTATTATTGTTTTTA